>JAUZNJ010039936.1:0-10549 GCA_034780135.1 Jordanella pulchra | reverse complement strand
ATTTTCCTTTTCCTTCTACTATATTTATTATTTTATTTTTTATTTCACGGTAGCTGAAATGGAAGTCCCAAAAATCTTATTGTATCCGTTGTAGAATATGATGACAATAAAGGCTTTCTGATTCTGATTTCTTAATAACAATAGATAGAGTTGAAGTTTAACAAGCTCTGAAAATCTTCCATTAATGTCCTACCAAATACAGGCAGAAAAAATCTGCTGCATTATAAAGAAAAAAATGTCCTGCTTACTAGATTTTTGATGATTATTATTTTTCTCAACAGCAATCTGTCTGTATATTAATGCTTCTAGTTGTCAAACCATGTAAACCTAAGAGGAGGGACTTGGTTTTCTTTCACACTTGGCCATTCATCAAACCATGGCTGGGTTTAAGCAACATGATTTTTCATGTGTTGAAAGCTCCCAAGGAGATTTTCAACAACAGAATGTGTCTGTAATGGTTAGACTCAACACGAGCATGGAGATTACCTCCACCCACCCCCATCTGAGCAGAATGAGAAACCAGCAGGGTGATTACTCACTGGGCAGTCAGAATCACCACTGCTCACACATAACCCCTGTGCCCACACACGCAGAATAACCTTGGCCAAAGGTTTTGTCAATCATGCAGGAGCCTCTTGCTACACTTGGATGAGCTTTGACTGTCAGATGGCAGGACACCACTTCAGAGCAGCTGCCATGCATCCTCAAGGGTAGATATGCCTAGCAGCTCATAATAAAAGGCCACACAGATGTTGCTTTTTCTTCACTTCAACCTCGATCAGATTTTAATGTGCTTTATGCCAACTTTCACTATCAACAATTGGATTGTGAGGTACTCTCTCAGTAAAACATTACACATAGACAAATATTGTACTTAATGCTGCATTTTCCTGCCAAACCAATTATTGATATACATAATCAGAAATCATTCCTAAGAAACATTAATTCAACCACTTTACAATTATATTGATCGATACATTCTTGATCATCCAAGCTTAGTTTATCTATGCAGCAGCAAAAGTAATCCAAGCTGATTTTAAATCAACACAGCTGCATGTTTTTGAAGCGACAATTCCGTAGAGTTGGCCAACCCTCCTGCTTATGAAGGTTAAACACCCATTGCAAGTTGTATGTTGTATCTACCTGTTTGGTTCAGTGGGCACTATTTCACCTGTGGACGGGTTGATTTGGATGGAAATTCTTATTCTAAACAATTAGGAATCAACCTATTGTTGAAACAATATAATGAGTTTTTAGCATAAATAACAAGTCCCAGAGAAATTTTATTTAGAATACCTCTAAAGGAAAATGTGATTAATAAACTACCTCACTTTTCTGATGCAGCTTTTATGTATGTACTTCACAAAGCTCCACTAAATCAATCAAGAAGTGTCCTCACATTCTCATGCTGGTATCTTTTGCTGTCTGGTAAATGTTGTCACCAAGTGCAGTTATTCATATTTTTATTGTTTTTTGTTCTCTCCATGTAACAGAATCCACCACTGCAATTAATACATTCATACAAAGAATAGGCTGCCATTCATTTCATTACAACCCTCCTTACATTGGGGGGCTTTGCATTTACACTGGGTTGCCCTTAGGCGTCCACCTTCCACTTTGGGAAGCACTGCCCCCTGCAAAGGATGACCTCTGGTAGAAACAGAAATCTTAATTAGATAACTGCTGTAAGCCACAGCCACACCAAACAGGAACAACCATTCCTAACAGATTTCCCTTTAGGAGCCTAAATAAGTCCCTGACATGCCAATGTCATAAAGCTTCATAAGGACACCTTAATAAAGAATTGCAAAATGACAACAGAACTGCTGTGGGAACCATATAACTGTAAGAATGATTCTGTTAACATCATAGCTACAGTACTCTAATCCCAACTCCACACCTGCCAAGTCCATGACTACAAGGACAACATCTCTGAACCATTGGTGGGAGCTGTAGCTGCTACCTGGGAAACAAATGGTGTGTAACAGCCTCCAGGTGGTCTGTCTCTCTCCATCCTGGAGATTCCTGTCCTTCCCCCATGAGGTAAGCCTGTGAGACCCAGCAAAGTTCTGACTCCATCTGTCCACTGGTGGTGATCGTATTGAACTGTACACTTTTTTCACAAAAACAGCTCTTAGTTAAGAAATACAAAGCTTTGATATTGAAGTTACATTACATCAAACCCAGAACCCTTTGCTGCAAGGCAAGAGTGCTACAAACTGCACCACCGTGCAGCCTCAAAATGTTTCCTGCTACAAGAAAGTCGTAGTGGTTGAGATCTGCAAAGAGATCTGCAGCTCAATGATTGTGCACTTTATTAGAATAAGAGAACCTATATGTTACGTATAACATAATTATATAGTAATTCTGGAATTGTGATGCTTGAGGCGGCTGCATGTTGGAGTAGCTATGCTAGCTTGATTCTGATATTCTTTTTTAAAGAATTTGCAGTATCAGAGCTTCTTTTTTCTGATGTTTTGTGCCTCTGGTGTTGAATGCTGTAAAACTGGAAGGATTTAAAAAAATATGTTTTAATGGAAACTTATTATGATGCATGACCACAGCAGCTGCAGCAAGTTTTTATATCCGAGAACAGCCAATAGATAGCATTGCATTATACATCCAGGGTATCACACCCGATGACCATGCACTGCCATTACCGGAAGGGTAGTTCTGACTATTTATATAATATATGCTGTGAAATCCATCCTGATTGACCAAAGTCTTGTGTTGCTTATGGATGCATTAGTAATGCCTGACAGGTCAAAAAACATCGTAACCTGGAGTCCAAAGTCACAGTAGACCTACGTGTGTAGTAGGCATTGGCATTGTGTTATACCATCTAAAAATTAGGAGATAAGAAAGTATTGTCAATTGACCACTGTTTTAGTGAAGGAGACAAGTTTTTTATAATCAAAATGGAACATCGAGAAAATAATGTTGACAAAGGTTGAAGAGGTTTGTAGGTGGCTTGTAAAAAAGCAGTTTCTGCCTGAAACAGTTACAACACAAACCATTTAGTCCAAACCTCGGTAGCAGCCGTAGCTTTTTTACAGCATTCCCAAGAAGGAAATAAAACACTTGAACCATATAAGCTGCAGCTAAACATTTGTCTTCATTTTCCATACAACTGCTGCTCTCACTGATCCCCCATCAAACTGCCAGCTGACATTACTATTAGTAAGGAGCAATGAAAACATAGTTAATCTCACTAATTAACATGTGTGGAAAAATGAAAATTGCTACAATAAACCTTAACTGCTCTGTGGTAGTTCAGTTTCACTGTGCTACAACCAGCAAAACATTTTGGCAAGTATCATCTCAAGGTGCTATCACAATATGTTTGAATTTTCCAAACTCTTTAAGAACTTTTACTTGGACTCTTTCTGAAGACTTTACAAAACACTTTAAATAGAATAGAATAGAATAGAATAGAATAGAATAGAATAGAATAGAATAGAATAGAATAGAATAGAATAGAATAGAAGTACTTTATTCATACCAGCAGGGAAATTCCTTTGCAGTTGCAGCAGCATACAGACAGACAAGATACAATTAAAAGTAACATTTAGTAGTAGTTCTAAGATAAAATAAGCTATAAAATGCTATAAAATGTAAAAATGCTGTAATATAGAAATGCAGCTTAAAAGAAAGTACTTGCAGAGATTGAGACAGGAGTGTATATAAAATAAAATTGTAGGTTTTTATAAATATATGTATAGAAAAAAGTGCAACAATGCAGTTAAGTGAAATTGAACCAACCATAATTAGTGCAGGACAATGATTTAGCTTTTATTGTACAGTGAGATGGTAACTATGTTCTAGAAGATTTAAATCAAAGACACATTGTAATTCAGAGTTAAGGGGCCTAAAGAAACCCCAAGGGTTTTTAAAGTGCTAAATATTTATGTCAACGACTGTTGTTGTGAGAAAGAAACCACCTAAAACAGAAAGCTTTAGCAGAGCATTATTTCTGATCAGCAACCAATAATATCTGGTGATGATAAACAGAGCCTCAGTTAGACTCAACAAAACATGCAGAGCGCACCCCACACTGCAATAGGAACCATTTTGAAGATCAGGAGGCTTTTGGCAATGAAGAGATATGAAGCTGGGAATCTTGTCTGATACTGTTGGTAGGATTATAAGTGTTGTTTGTCTGAGGGGCACAGGGCTGATCTGAGAAGATCGTGAATAAGCGTCATGTCATCAGGTAGTTTTTTATGTGATTTCATATCTCTGCTTCGACTTAGTCTTTTGTAATACCCCCAAGTCAATATTGAATTTATCCCTCAAGCCTGCAGTGAGTTAACTGTGGTTGTTGGAAGTAAGTCCAGCAACCTACTTTTAGAGGCAAAGAGATAAACTGATGCATCTCATATTATGAGACCGACCCATGCATCAGAGCTTATTGGGGTTATCAATGTTCACAGATCTGCTCTGAGGTTATGGGGAATAAATTTGATTATGCTGAACCTCGACTCGTTTCCTGGGAAGCCAAGGCTGCAACAGAATTACATTACCATCAGCTATATGTGAAATTACAAGTTCCTCCAGGAGCCCAAGAAGCTGCTCAGTACATCAGATAGCTAAGAAACTGTTTCCCTATACATTATAGTTCAGTTAGCTTAGTTGTAAGTGTTGTACTACTTTACTGGATGATTATGAACATATTAAATAACTAGAACTGGAAGTTTTAGTCAATTAAAAGCTCATTCAGAATCAAGGGTAAAATCAATGAATGATCATTGATAAATGACCTTAACTGGAACCTCCTTCATACCAGGGTTCTTAGCCTCTTATTCACGGTGGGCTCCTGGACCGGCTGTTAAACTCCAGGTGCCTTTGACCAATTTAGTAATATAGACTATAGTTATTAATCACCAACCAAACACAATGTCTCTGTTCAATTAAATGTGAACCAAAAAGAATGAATCTGACCTGAGTGATCAGTCGTTCACTATATAGAATAACCACAAACGACCATGGATTAAAACATTTTAGTTAACGGTCACTAAAATCTCTAAACACTACTGAAAATAAGCACAAGAGAAAAAAAACAAATAAAAGGGGAAAACAGGTTCAAGAGTCTGTGGGGAAGATTAATGCATTTAAAGTGTCTTTTAAAGGACAGATAAATGTGTTTAGGGATATTACATGCAGTCAAAACAATGAGGTTTTATTCGGTTTTAAAGAAAAACTTAATAAGAATTTAGAAATGCATTAAATGTAATAAAGCTGAGAAGGAATGGGTTAGCTTAGCTTGTCCCAGCAGGTCCGGGTCAGTCGGTTCTGGCTGAAACAAAGGAAACGTTAGCACAACATGAGGTAGCTTGAAGCTAAAGATGTAGCATTCAGTCAGTCACTTTTGTTTGACACCATCAAAGCTGACCAATGCATGACATAAAGAGAAACAGTTCATCTCAAGTGCAGCAACATCATACTTGTAAATGTGAATGCAGTTATTCTTTCCTAGACTTTCAAAATCTTTGGAGACAAGATGATGCCTTTCTTCAAATTTGTGTTGAACATGTTTAAAACTTGGCAGATGCACAATAAGAGTAGAGCAGTGTTTTTGTGCTCAATGCTTTCATGGCTGACCAGGCGAAGGAAAGGGCAGGATAACATCAATCGCACTCAATTTCCAGAGAACCTTGAGAAGTGGGCCTTGCTTTGTGTTGCACTTCTCAGTAAAGTACTGATGACTAGCTTCAGTGAAACTGCCTGAGGATTGTGTTGTAGCAGCGATTGAGTTTGACAGCATAGTTAGTTAGATCTAGCAGTTTTGTTGCTGTTCCTGGTGCTGAGTGGCTGCTAGGGCATTAAAGACAACAACTGTCGGTACCGTCACCTACATAGTATGATGATGGCTGAGCAAGCAAATATTTACCATTTAAAGTCGGGTAAAATTCTCATTGCATAACCGTGGGAAAAACATCACTTTGGATCTACCAGAGATTACATCCCACTGCATATTGTTTGTGAATTTCTATGGCTATTCAACTGTTAAAATAAACAGCTGTGGACACAGGGATATTTCTTACTGGTTTATGGAGAAACAGCCAGTTCGGACTGTGATTATCTTTTTAATCAGTCTCATTGTTTCAGAGAAGAAAACCAAAATGGACAGATTTGCAAAAGGAGACTCTAGATACAAAATAAATGAAGGATGTGGTGATGTCTTGCTTTGATCACCAAGTAAAAGACTCAGAAACACAATTTCAGAATAAAACCTGGATACCTTAGGCAATTGTTTTTGTTATTTATGTTTATGTTCACACAAAGCTTTCCAGAAAAATGCGACGGTAAAACAATCAGAATTTATTTAGCCCCTCATGGTGTAGAAGTAGTAAATAATGTTGAAATTAAACATGTGCATTCAGGTTTCTTTAACTAGAAAAGGACCAGAACAAAATGAATCTAATATTCAGTGCTTTTGAGACATGGCAGAACCAAATTTGTGAATCACTTTGAGCCGTGATATATGGCAGTAGAAACCTTCAGCCTGAGTCGAGCTCGCTGTTCTTTGCAGTCAGTTACTGCTTGGTTATTCTTTGAGTTAATCAAACCACTTTTTGTTGCTTCTTCTGGTCGGCCTCAACGTTTCTCTACCACACAGATAAGGTAAGGATGCTCTACTGTACACCAGAGAGTTCAAATCTGCATGGCGTGTTAAATTATGAAATGCTGAAAAGTTTTAGGCTGAATCCCAAAGCACTAAAATAATTATAAAAACCGTGTTATTAAGAGGCTGACTAGGATAAAGTCAGAGAACTAAGCTCTAGTGACAGACGTTTGTTTTGGAGTTCAGGGCATAGTTGATGGCTTCAAACTTGCCACTCACTACGGCTCAAGTCACGCTGTGAAGGGGCTCAAAAGCCTTAGCAACGTGATTTAGATGCTCTAGTCTCCTTTCAGCTTCATCCTCCATCATACTACATTTTATAAGTGTTTTTTATGGTTGTGAGATATAGCTGCTTTAATCAGTATATTCAATGACTAACTGAAGCATCGACCAGCCACTGTTTGGAGTACTGCAACATGGCGGCAGCCTGCCAAAAAAATGACAAAACAAAGTTTTTTTTTACATTTAAATTATTCCTATTAGTAATACAATTATTGATAACAGTAAGACACAATCTCGTGATTAAGTTAGTTTGGTCAGCCGTTTCATTGGGTTAGTGCTTAGGGGCCAGTTAGGGATTCAGTTATGCTGGCTGTGTGTGTGTGTGTGTGTGGTCCATGTGACATGATTGGACGTATGCGGTCCGATCATGCTGTCTCACAGCTTGTCCTTTAATGATGAAGGGTTGATAGGTTGAGGCCCATTCTGTTGAGTCGGTGTGTAGATTTTTTAAACCAACATTTATGCTCAATATTTAAGTAAAATCCAACTTTGCAAACTTGAGAACATGATTTCCTGGATAACTCTCAGAACAACCAAACAGGAGAAGTATGTCCTTGAATTGTTCACATAACGGTAATGAATCTACATTTTATGTGCCAGGTCCAGCTTTGTCTAATTGTCTGAACTTCAGCTGTGGGCAAAATATTTTTTTTTTTTGTCACCAACTTTACTTCAGTTTGCATTGATTTTGTATAAAGAGTCATTAAATGAAGTGAAATTAGATACAAAGTCAATGAAAGTTTATAAAAATTAACTCAATCACACAAATTCAATCTGCGCTGTTCTTGAGGTCAGTGACAGCGGGACCTCGTAGCATCAGTGCGGTCATCTTACACTTAGCTCAGGGGAAGGTTTAAATAAGTACTGGAGAGCTGACATCAGGAGAGCAGGCTTTTTAAAAGAGTGAGGAGCAACAGGGGCTTTAGAGCTCAGTTATAATACAGGTTAGGAGTTTTACTGTGACTTTTACTTTACAAGAATAGACCTGTGCTGCTGCTAAGATGATGCTTAAATCCTGGCCTTTTTATCAGGTCATAGACTCAGAGTGAAACCAATTAGAATTTAGTCAGCCACTGAATGTGCAAAGTCTCCAACTAACTTTGATCATCCATGTCTTCATGGACACTCTTTGTGTTCTGGTTCACAGTCCTGCTGGAAGAGGAAGGATCCACATCCAAAGTGTTTGCCGAGAGTTGGGATCATAGGATTGTCCAGAATGAAGCATTCAAAGCTCCTTTCACTGGAACCAAGGGGTTCTGCTAAACAACCCCACACTATGATCCCCCCTCCACCAAACTTTACACTAAGCACAATATGTTCAGACAAGTACCGTCTTCATGGCAACCGCCAAACCTAGAACCGTCCATCAGATTTTGGAATGAAGAAGCTCGATTCATCCCTCCAGACAGAACCCCAATTACTTGCTATCCTATGGCTTCTCCTAAACTTCCACCTAGTTTTACACCAACTTGTTGCCATTCCCTGTTTGCCAGTATTTTTCTCTACTTTCTCCTCCTCCTCGCTCCTGAACGAGATGAACTTTGTTAAATACAGCAGTCTGAACTCATTCTGGTCTGTATCAGAATGATGATATCAAGTAGCCAGCATTCTATGTAAGTTTGGTCCAACGTGGATTCATTTAACATTCCAGACACAGGAAAAGTCGGAATATAACCTGGTTGTTGGCTCTGAAAAATGTCTACTTCCAATAAAACTCAATTACCATCAGTTATATCTGGTATTAGTTCACCACAGAAATCCCAGAAAGACGTAAAAATGTTACTGGAGTATTGGGTTGTTTTTTGTGCTCAGCAGAAAGGTAAACTGACACCTTTTTTCACATAAAGGATGTCAGGATTATTAACTGGCCTGTCTCACTGCTCAGACTTTGTTTCCAGTCTATTTCTTCGAGATGTTTGTAGCCTTTATTGTAGGTCTTAGTCCCAAAAAGCAACTTGTATGTGAGAAACATAGTTTTCTTTATGAAACAAAAAAATTAAAATAGTTGGAATGACAAAAGCTGGAAAGAGAAGTGTCCTGAATTCACATATAGCAAGATTCACTGCAGAGGAGATGTAGAGGTTCCAGCCCTCCTCTGTCCCCCATAATTTCCACCTGTGAAAGCAAATAGCAAGTCTTGTGTTTTACAACTGGAGACAGTTTGTTGCAGCTCCCTGACATGTTGCTGTTGTTATCACTTGCTCCACCAAATAAAAACTGGTGCTGGATGGAACATCTAGTGTCATGATCCTGAGCTAGGGTGTTTGTTTCTGTGAGTTCTGTGAGCTGGCCTGTAACTGGATGATTTCAGCTGAGCGACCGCCAGCAGTTATACTGGAGGATCGGCCCTCTGAGTGACACAGATCAGTCAGGATTGGTTTAAAATGTATAAAACGATTCTTTAAGACTGCAAACTTTAGTGCATAAAATAAAAGAGTGAAAATATGTATTGGTATGTGGCACATGCACACACCCAACTGTATAAGCCACTGAGAACCTGTCATCTGGCCTCCAGAACGGCCCTTCTGGACTCGGTAAAATGCTGCAATGCATTTGTGGGATTTCCAGAAGCAATAAAACACTTTAGGCAATTAGATCTTACCCATTAAGATGTATGCATCAGATTTATGGAAAATATTCAGCCTAAACAAATATTAAATAATATCTTTTTTCTTTAATTTATATGAAAAATTAAAAACTATATTTTTTATTCAATGGTCAGGTGTCGAGAACAAGGTGAATTTATTCCATTACTCCAACATACAAATCCTGGTCTTTGTTGCAGTTATAGAATCAGTAATAGTTTGATCTGCTCTGGAGCTCAGGGGCTCCAAGACAAAAGAAATGTTGAAATATTGCACAAGTATAAAAGGATTTCACAATATATTGTTACAAGGTGGATTTGTAGACCCAAGATTCAAATCAGACATCAAAGATCAGATTTAACTGTTTATTTATTGGACGTCCGGGAGAGTATATAATTATATCATTAAACCGGCAATTAAATTTATTATTGGAATTTATATAACTGCAGGAATGTCATTCAGTAACTTCATGGCCGGTAATGAAACTTAAAAGGGGGGGGGTCTTATCATGTAGCCAAGGCTGTTAGTTGGCCTCCCAGTCCGATCACCTGTATAGCATTAAAATGATACACATGCAGCCAAAATGTGTTAGGACTTCATGTTTTACAAAGTCTTCCCATGTTTAGACCCGTGTAGCACATGTTGTCCAAACACCAGCAGATAATGACCAAAAGAAAACAACATGACCCTTGGCACCAAAATATATATAGAAAGCAAGCATGTTTTTCCCAAACCCTGAGCTCCTTTAGTATGCACTCTAAAGATTTAAACGTAAATGCATGTTTTTTTCCTGACAAAAACAAACTATAACACTGATTTATGAAGCTTATTGTGAATATGAAATTGGCATGTGGCTTTCACAGTTCATGCGTGTTCAGAAGAAAACAAGAGAGAGATAAAACATGAGAGATAAGGTAAGAGACGACTTATACTTCATCCATCAGGCATCAAACTAAACCTCTTCTCATTGTTACACTTAATTTAATTCAATTCAATTCAGTTTATTTCTATAGCTCCAAATCACAACACGTCATCTCAAGGTTCTTCACAAAGACAG
>JAUZNJ010039935.1:0-10549 GCA_034780135.1 Jordanella pulchra | reverse complement strand
GTCATTTAAATCCCATCAAAGAGGTTTCCAGAATTTCCTTCTTTCATCTGCGTAACATTGCAAACATTAGAAACATCACATGAATCAAAGCACACAAAGGTCGAATTCTCGTCCGTACCCTCACAAGACAAATGGGGTATAAAAAGGGATCGGAATGAGTTCTATAAAAAGTATAAATTAAAAAATAAGAAATTATTAAACATGATTTTAAAGAGAGTTTCAGAAGGGTTGAGGAAGTATATAACAAGAGCTTAAAGCCTCAAAATGTTCCTTTGTTCAGACTAGACGCTGGTCCTTCTCTTACAGAGGAAATTATTATCAAAGAAAAAATTCAAATGAATTTTTTTTAAAGGCAACGCAGAAGAAAAAGGCTGGTTAGAAATGTTTAGCATCCTCACTCTACAATAACTCTGGCAAATAGTTCAGGGTAAGAGAAAGTACAAGCTCTGCATCAGGCCTCATTTTACCCCTGTAGGATGAAGAGCGTCACCAGAAATCTGCTGCAGTTCCTGGGAAGGTTCCTGGAGCTGCGAACTGCCTCATAAATTAGCTGCTTTGTGTTTACTTTGGTCCTAATGTTCTTATGTTAGATCTCATTTATCCCTAGACGCCCCAAGTCCCTGGAAAACCAGAAGGGGACGGGGGGGTGCTGAGTGGAGCGAGAGCTGGTTGATGTGTACAATATGTTGGTCAGAGCTGGGAGGTGGAATGTGAATGACAGCGAGTGACATCTGCCAAGAGGCTTTAGCCTCAAAGGCTCACAGGCTGCTGTGACTCTGAAAACCACACCGCCACAGAAACTGGCAGCAACTCGCAGGAGGAGGGAAAAAAAACTGCTTTGCTTGATGTTTCAAATTGACTTTTATTTTTAATCCAGCAAGCCTTATTGTTAGTAGTTTTATTCGATTGTACTTGAAGCTAAAGACAGCCCAGCTTACAGACACAAAGTCAAGTGGATCCATTGTACTAAAATAGTTTCACTTAACACTAGTTATGTGAAATCAATGGAGCACATGATGGGAGAAAAAGAGCAGAAATGAATGAGGTTGTTAAGATAGCTGCTTTCATTTAGTGCTTCTGTCTTGAAGCATGAAGGGCTTTGATTTCTGTTTACTTTGTAGTCAGAGATATCGCAAGAAATTATCCCAACCCTTAAGAAGCGCTGATCATCCAGTGGGTTGAATAAAGTAGACTTGTTTGGTCTCCCTCCTGCTCCCTCTCTTGTCGCCTCCTGTCGTCTTTATTGTGGGGATCAGTCGGTTGCTCGCCGTCTCTGGTTTCTACCTCCTGGGTTGCTTTTTTTTCCTCCCTGGTTGCTACTGCTGATGTAGTGGAGGTTATGGTGTTAAACAGAGAGCTGCTAAACGTTCCCCGGGGTAATAACAGTCAGCCTACAGCGCCGAACTGGTTAAGGACATTTCTGCTGCGTACTGAACTAATGTATATGGAGAGAAAGAGGAGAGGAGATACATGGAAAAACACAGAAACAGTAAGATATTGAAAAATGGAGAGATGAGAAGGAATCTCTGGGAAAGGTTGGAAGAAGACTGGAGATTAAAACACGCAGAAAACGATGCGAATTCGGTGCGACTGCGATGCTCTGACCCCGACCAAAGAAACGACGCCCAGGAGAAAATAGGTTCAAGTGAGACTGCAGCTCATCCAGAAGATACCAAACTCCACTTCATTAGATGACTTGAGGCTGAGAGGACGTTTCCTCTCACAGCCTGGTTTAAACTTCTTAATCTCTGACCTTCCTGGTTCTCCGTCTCATACTGATGTTTTATTTAGCTATAAATAATTCCTCTATTCATAGAACAGCAGACAGTTGGAGCTCACTGACCTCTGCTAAACCTAAATCAGTTCATTCAGGTAAAATACAGTTAAATTGAACATAATTATGCACGGATTTTTCATATCATTTAGTACCTACACAACATTTCTATTTTCTAAGAACATAAAGATGTTGAATGAACATTATATTGTGATATAGATCAAACAGATGAAGCTGTTTTTTTCCCTCTGTCATAATATCTAGATGTTATTATCATGTTTTCTTTAAGACATTAAAACAAAACTGTTAAAATGACTAAATATGCTGAAAAACATCCAACAGATGCATGAAATCAGTTTAAAATGCACAAATAGTAAATAAATGTCCAATCAAATTATTAAAACATAGATTAAAAAAGTTACATTGAAAAACAAATTTTATTTAAAAAATGATTTCTTTAAAAATGAATATAAATTCTTCGTTTTTCATGTATAAGTAAATATAGAATGAAGTAGTTATACGTATCTTTAGGGGAACCTCTGGGATCAGCGGTCATATGTTGCTTAATTCACTGGTATTTAAGGTCACGTTCACCAATCTAACCACAAGTGTTCACAGGTTCACACTACGACTCGCTGCACTTTAGGATCTGAAGATCTGAAGACATGGACCAGAGGGAAGCCAGGATGGAAATGTCCATTGGCTGTGAGATCTTCTTGCTGAGCTGTTGTCTACAGCATCTTTCAAAGCTTCTAAAACGTCTTTTTATGTCCAGTTCACCAGCTGGTTAAACTTGTTAAACTAGTTAGTTTGGTTCATGTTTTAAAAAGTCCAGCAGAAGAAGATGGGGAAATGAAAACTTCTTTTAGTCTCTACCGTCCTTTAGCAAACATTACGTGGACATTACAGAGACCTTTTTACTTAATTACATTTCTTTGAATCCTGCGCCGACTGTAACCAAGATAAACAGGCACAATCCGTATCAGTTTGCAAGAATAATTTTCATTTGGTGCCATTTTCATTAGCCTATCAGATGGAGCTGAAGTGCTGCCTGAGGATCCGCCGGCGACAGGTTATTGAAAGAAAGTATAGATATGGATGCTGCGGGAGCCAGAAATGATTTTTTAAAGCTTTAACCAGCCAATGATGGACATTTTAAGCAAACAAATGCTGAAAACAGTTCAATGTAAAAATAAAACGACAGACTGGAGCCACGCTTGGCTCCCCCTGTATGGACATTTTTACCTTCTCTACCACACCATCCAGGTTCCTAAATAGCACTTCTCTTTCCTTTTAAAGCTGAGTTAAAACTGTGGTGACTGTAAATGGGACCGATATGAATCAGGTTGGAGTCCCAAACAGCCTGAAACATTTCTCTGCCATCTAAGATCCAGTTTGTTAGCATCTAACTTCCCTGACCTGCAACAAACAGACCACATCCTGCACTGGTTTCACCCTGAGCGTAGAGACTGATGGGAATGCAGGGAGAGGTGACGAAGATAAGGAGGAAGAGATTCAAGAAGCTGCTGCTAGCAGATGCTAACCCAGATGGAAGCTAAGCTACAAAGAGCTTCAGTTTCTAACTGAGGCTGTTAGCGGTTAGCATCTGGATCCAAACATTTCTCAGATATATTAGAACGATGAGTTACAACGACTGAGAGATGCTTCACTGTCAATGTAAACCGTCCTTCATTGTCTTCTGATCTGATTTTGTTTTAGCTTCTGCTAACGGTGTTAGCTCTAGCTAATATAGTGAACAGTAGATCTCAATCCAATCACATCTGTTTGTTCCAACAGATTTCTCACGTATAACAACTCATGAAAACGTTCAGTCGGCGACTTAGTGTGGCTTTATCTACATTTACACCAGTCAGACGTATTACAATAAAAAAAATAAAATAAAATCAACCCTGCTAATGTTAGCCTTCCTTTGTTTACTCTGTAGGTTCTGGTCAGACCTAACCATGTCTTTTACCCAGCATGCATTGCACTGGGCAGAAATTGGAGACCTCCATGGGTGAAAAATATGACAAAGGAAATTACATTTTTGAATTAAATATGTTTTTGTGTATCAGAAATGGGAATTTTTAAGTTAAAAGGGAAATTCCTAAATATTTAGGCCAACATGTTGAACTAGTCGGGGATCCCTTCAAGTCTGGTTATCAGGGAAAAATAACCTGTCCGATTTTTGCCCGTTCCAGAGGTTATAGGCGTGGCTCTGAAGATAACTTTATCTTTGATCAGGTCTAATTGGAAGGACTTCTGGACCGCTCCAGTCACAAATTGGGGGAATCCAACATTTTGGATTGTTTTGGCACAATATTCTGGTGTTTTCCACGATGGCTGAGTACAGATGAGGATACAGCCTTATGAATGTCACATGTCAAGAAGTGTTACCAAAGGAAAAAACGCAAGAAGTCAAGTTTAGCTAGCAGCTTGAGCTTTTGTTATGTTACTTTACTCACATTTGATCTCAAGAGGTTCTGCGATATCTGGCATTTAAATTTTCCTGAATGAGATCTGTTGGTGTGTTCTGCTCTTTGAACACCAGAGAAGGTAGAACCAGGACATAAAAAGTTTCAGGCCTTCCAGTGAGAACCAGCCTGTAATCTTTGTTGACCGCCTGGTGTCTCAGAGGAGCAGGAGGTACGAAAAAACATGTTTCATGTTTCAACGTACCAGAAAAGTTCCTGTCGAAGTGAAATCTGTTGACAGTCACTGGCAGCGTTTGTTTTTATCTAGTTAAGTAGGAGGTTTCATGATGATCTGCTTCATTTATTTTTGTTTTTTTGGTCTAAGTAAGACAGAAAGTAGTTTGGAGTTGCTCCGGTGATGGAGTCAACACCCAGACTTGTCGCCAGGCTGGCTGACAACACTCGGCGTTAAAAACATTAAAGAAGTCTTCAGCAGTTAAAATGATTCAATAATTATTGTGACAGGAGTTTGGTCGTCTGCTATGAAATCCAAAGTGTGCAAGACAAGATATAAAAGATTAATAAGCACAGTTGGAATGCTGAGACTGGTTAATTGTTAGCTGGTAACGATGCTGAAATTGGCATCTTCTCCTGAGTTCCTAATTGGAGCTAAACTAAAAGGCAGTTTTACATATATATAAAAAACCCAAAGTAAATTTGAACATTCAGTCGCCTCTGGTTCCAAGTCGGACGTATTATTAACTCTTTGGTTCTTGTACCTCAATATGGTGAGAAGACGTCTCCCGCAAGGCTTGTTTATGTTTTCTTTATTCTTTTTTTATTGATTTGAGACCAAATCTTTTAAAGTACCACATAGTACTACTACCATCAGCTGTGCCTCGTTTGGGACCAGCCTCTGGTCAGAAAGCTTCATCTCAACATGTTCTCACCTCCACAGTTCTGTGTGATGTTATCACTACTTTCTGCACTCTGTTGGGCAGCAGACATGTAAATCACACACATTCTCATCTTCCTACATGTAGTGAGGATCAACGTTGAAGATTTTCAGTCATTTCCAACCCTTTCTATGCGTTGAGCTCCAACAATAACCCTAAACCATAACCGGACCCGGCCAGCCACACTGAGGCGCCTCGTCTAGGAGGCAGTGGGTGGAGCCCGATCCAAAAGGACGGGACTAACAGAGTCAGTGGGAACGGGTCAGAACCAATCAAACAGCAAAGACCAGGAAAATGTCTTCCCTTTGGTCCGAACGGCTCTCGGTTTGATGCCCAAACAGGAGCGCTCACACACTGATCACTGCAGTGGGAGGCAAAGTGAACCAGGCTGACCATAAAACCAAAATGGCCTTCGCTTAGTCTTCCCTCCACCCCTCATGGTTTCCACCCATTTCTCTCCTTCTTCTCCTTTTTTTTTTAGATTTTTTTTTTTCTCAGCTATGAATAAATTTAGTCCGTCCCGGACATGAAAATGTCAAATACCTAAAATACACCTAAGCTAAATAGCATATTAATTTTTAATGCCCGCTCATCCTATGCTGCTATTCTCATATCAGGCCTGTCTGCCAACAGCTGTTGCTGGCTTTGTAGCTGGGAATTTATCATCCATCTCGCTGAAGGAGGGGAGAGAGGGGGAGAATACAAAAAGAGACAGGAGACATTGTTCAGGAGTGAGGGACAGATCCGCATCGTCGTCTTGGATCTCTAACATTGCACTTCTATCTATCCTCTGATGTACGAGTGCAATTCAATTACACTAATGCTAAACATAAATTGTTTGAGATTCCTTCCTTTTTTATGTCACCGTGCGACAAAAAGGAATAAAACTAAAGGACAGGAGTGATGACATTGACCTGAGAGGTAGTGACATTGGACGGGGGGGAGGCAAGACACAGAAGCAGTGTGCCAGTGTGGGCGTTGAATGCCACCCATGTGCGTTTTTAGGTGGCATGTGGTGGATGATTATCATAGATTATCACAATCCAGATTGTTACAAGTTCTGTCTGCGCACATAACAGCAGTGTACTGTAGCTGTGTGACTGCCTGCGTGTGTGTTTTGGTTTAAGACGGTGCCTTTGGGGATAAAACTAAATGGTGGGTGAATGACGAACAGTTGGAGTGTGTGAATGCGTGCGTGCATTCAGCTGAGTGTGTATGTGTCCTGTTCTTTTATACTTACAGTGTGAGAAACAAATAAAACTCAGAAAAAAAACAAACCATCAAGCTTTTCTGCATTCAAACTGACCTTAATGCAGCACCTGCATGCTGGGACACAACTTGTTGGGATGAAGAGGCCTGTGGCTGCTGCTCTTCACTGACTGCTGCTAACTGGAGCGACCACCTAGAGGGAGACACAGAGGAGGGGAGAAGAGAGGTGAGAGAGAAATATAGAGAGGGGAGGAGGAGGAGGAGGATGGACAAGAGATGGAGCATTAGGAAGAAGACAGGTTGAAAGGAAGACAAGTATGCGGTGGGGGGGGGGGGGGGGATCAATGTCAAGATGGAAATCTAACAAATTCAGTAAGCGCTGCTGCAGAGGTCAAGGGAAACGTGGCTGAAAAAGGTTAAAGATGAAATCAAAGCCGGTTGCACTGCGGAGCCTGGAGGCACGGCTGAAAATCTATCCCTCCGAGGCAAGGCCACCGCTGACGCGAGGCAGACAAGAAGCTAAATACTGCACGCCACTCGGGGATCTTTCATTTTCCACCGATCAATAAGGGCTTATATTTATCAGGGCCCCTCCGAGCAGTTGCCACGTCTGACAACCTCCACTTCATTTCTGCACTCCTCCTCTGCCCTCCCAGCTCCTCCTCTTCTCTTCCTTCTCCTCGACCATGAAAAGGGGCCGGGACCCCGGATTGCCATTAACCCCCCCCCCCTCCGTGTCACTAGTCTACTCCAACACACACTCACACATAAATGAGCTCCCAAACGCCCCGGAGATACAATTGAGCTAAAGGTCCTCCTCCGCCCTCTTTGAAGACACGTTGTCTTTTGTTCCTAAAGCAGGTCATGTCACCAAGTCACACATCCATCCTCAGTCACACATATATGCAGAGAAGGAAAAAAATACCTATTTTCACAAAATTCATATCAAATGAGTAAAACATCAAAACCGGTTTTATTCCTATAAATCTGAGGAGCATCAGAAGAAGCAGAAGATTAGGTTTCGGGGGCTTGATTTAAAATAACTGGCTGTCTAATCATCTGCACAACAATATTTGCTGTGAGGCATTCTAAATAGATTATCGCTAGTCCATCTGTGTCATCATTGATTTATAAGGCATTAGGGCTGCTTGGGGAAGAGATTGGGCCTTGCCTTTCTGCTGTTAAAGGGGCTTCTTGTAGAAATCAGGGGCATGGCAGAGGAACAACTGTGGCACCCATCTAACCTCCCCTTTAATCGTTAAGCAAGAGGAAGTGAAAATAGGACGGCAGTCTCTCTCTCTCTTTCTCTCTTTTTCCTAAATAGGGAAGTATGAATCCAAATTTTCAGCTTTGCTTTTTGTTTGGCGATACAAATAGATTGGGAGGAGGGTAGGAAGTACAGAAAATAAAGAGAGAAACAAATAACACTCGAGCACGCACACACACTGAGAAAAAACACACACACACAAAACAAGGGACATCATTAACATATGAATGCTATATGCAAATGTTAGAGAGAGAGCAGATGTTGTTGCATTTAATTGACCTATATGTGAATTGCATCCAAACCTTTCAGTGTGTTTTCTGGGCCCGCTGAGTGCAGTTTTTGACTGCCTTCCTAGAGCCGCTCTACATGCATGCACGGCGCAGCGATTTCATCACAGTTTAAACATAAGGAGGACGAAGATGACTGAACATGGAGCTGGAATATAAAACGGGAAGAAAGCTGAAAATAAACCAAAAAAAACACACATCCTGCTGCTTGTGTGGAAGTCGGTCTCAGTAAAATGTCCAGATTCCATCTTTCTTTGCTTTTCATACAAATTTTTCTACAAAAATAGTCAGTATGGGGAAGCTTGTGATCTGATGGATGTTACAGACATGGTGGACATGCAGGGTTCAGCTTATTCACGGCGCTATATGCTAGCTGGTCCACGCTGCTAGCACTAGCCATGCTAGTTAGCAGAGAAGGAGCAAGAAAGAGGCTGTAGATGCACCAAAGCCCAGGTCCAGAGAGCAGACTGAGGAGTTCTAGCTCCTTCTTTTTGTTTCCTGCTCTTTCTGGCTCTCTGTGCACCGCAGTCAACGTTAAACCACGATGAACCACATTGACTGCAATAATGTAAAATACACGGCTAACTAATATTTTAAAAAGAAGACATCTTTTTTATAACAGCTGAATTTCTACAGAAAATTTAAACGAGGGTTTGCACTTGACGAGTGTGTTTTGCCTGCACCCCCATGGGGTCCCACCCCTACTTTGGGAACCCCTGTCCTGAATATCTGCCTCTGACATTTAAAATGAACGTCCAGTTTACATAAAAAGTTTTACTAGGCGAACATAAGGAAGAACAACACACTCTAGTGCGCTCTCTCTCTCCCACTCCTTTTAAAAGTCCAAATATGAGCGTTTTTTGTTTCAAAATAAAATAAATGAAATGATGCCACGCAGGTTTAAATTGTAATTTAAAAGTGTATATTTGTGAAGCTGTGTTATTATAGCCTGAGGTTAAATGGTGAGGATCTAAAACCAGCTCAAGCACATCAGACTGCTGCGTTACAACAACCACCCTCACCATTTCCCCTCTTCCTCCTCAGACACAGCTTGTTAGGATGATGATGGAAACTTTGCACATTTCACTGTGAATGTGTGAGAAAAAAAAACAAAAACCAATTTAAGGAGCTTTGTGTGCAAAGCAGAAGGGTTGCTTGTTTGAAACCCTCGTCACAGACATGGGGTCCAAAAGAGGGCAGCCCTTTGACAGGCTGCAGATCCATAACGAATGGAAACAAGTACGAGGAAATGACCTTCAACGTTTCTCTTGTTTTTTATAAAGTATTTTTTAATGGCGGATTTAGAACAAGCCGAGTTGTAAAATCGAATGAATTTTTCTCTTACGGTTTGAAATTTCAAATTCTTTTATTATCGAATAGTTTGGTCGACTGCAGTTTTCAAAAATGTTGTCATAAATAAACTGGACCTGAGCTGGACTTTTCCAAAAGGAGAAAGCAAAACAAAAAGAAGGAAGAGTGAAAGTCACGCGTTTCACATTGGCATATTTGCATGAGTGAATCCTGAATAATTCCCTTTTCAATTCCTTTACTTCTGTTACTCTTTTCGCCCTCCCTACGCACACACACAGGAATACTAGAGAATGTCATTAAATTGTATTAAATAGCCTTTTGTCCAGGGGGCAAGGACCACCAGATATATGATAATACATTAAGGCTCCATAGAAGGAGGCACTGATCCGAGACCATCTTAAGAACACGCCTGCTGTTTGTGGCTGTGTGGCCGTGTGCTCTGCATGCGTGTCACATGCTAAAGAATAAGATGCCAGTTTGGAAAAAAGAAGAAAAAAAAAACAAGATGGAGAAGAGAGGATTTAGGGAAGTTGGCACAGAGGAGCAGAGAAGGTGTTAAACATGGAGAGAGGGAAGAGGAGGGAGAGAACAAGGTGGAGCGACTGCCCGCCTGCACATGTGGCTCTCTAACAACTGTGACACATACTAATAGAAACATACCTAATAAATTACAAGCTTTCAGGGTCTGGCAAGCTGACATTTTCTCTGTGCGCGGGACAATTTCATATCTGCGGTGCAAAGTCGAGGGGCTGCCGGACCAAATTGCATCACACAGAGATGCCAGGAGGATTAGCATAAAAATTAACACTTAAATTTCAGCTTATTGTCAACCCCACTCCTGCACCGGCTGCCTCACAACAATCAATTCCTCTTAGGAATTTGATTAGATTCCATGACGCTTATTATCCCAGTCATGTTTGTCTGCCCCCCCCTTCACGACGTACACACACACCACTGACAAAGTCAGAGCTCTGCCTTTCACAACTGCCTGGACCTTTTGTTTAAATGGAATTAATTGGAAAATAAATCAAAAGGTGTGGCATTTCTTTTGACAGATAATGCCTCATCGCCCGTCTGCTTGTTTATCCGGCGGGTTCGTGTCTTCGGCATGCTCAGAGATCCCATCCCAACAGGTTTCTGCTGTTTTACACGTCGGTTCTCCTTTAAACTGAGCGTATTCTTTGATAATGTTTTGGTAAAGTAAACGCAGGAACAGTGGCGGCCGGCCCATAGGGGGCGCTCGGGCGCCGCCCCCCCTAGAGATGGAGGGGAAAAGTCATAACATAATTTTTTTCTTAAAGTATTATCAATGTCAGTTTTACTTAATAGTA
>JAUZNJ010039934.1:0-10549 GCA_034780135.1 Jordanella pulchra | reverse complement strand
CTCTCTCATCTTTTTAAGTGGGAGAACTTGCACAATTGGTGACTGACTAAATACTTATTTTCCCCACTGTATAGTGATAAATATTGGTTATTTCTCATTACGGCATGATTTTTTGTTTTGTTTTTTATACACAGTTTCCAGTGGACACCCACTCTGAATCAGCTGCTTGGCATTTTTCCATGCAAGTTTCCAGCTGTTTATGGTAACAATTATTCTTAGAAAAATGAAACCCAGTCAATGCTGTTCATGCACACACTTCATATGACAAATTCCTCTGCTCTGCAGACTCATTTTTCTCTTTGAAATGTTCCACAGACTCAACATGTGAGATTGCATGAAGTTACAAATGTATTTACCAGCCTTTACCGTTGACAATAGAGACACAGCTTATCAACACAAAACTAGGTAACTATTGTACTACTTTTATATCCAGTTGTACTTTTTATATCTAATACTGTCTTTATAAAATGGAGTAGTGACATAACTTAATGTAGTGTTGCCTACATGATAAAAGGCTGAGTTCATTCATCCCTGAGGATTAAAGCATGACCCCTGGAGCTAATCCATTGCTCTCTCTTTCCCTTCGACTTCTCCATACTTTATTGATCAGTCATGTGATTCTTTAATCACGAGACCAGGCCCTACAAGACCAGACCCTATAAGACCCAAACCCAAGACCAAGACATGGACTAGAGCTTTCAAGACCAAACCTAAGACCAAGACTTAACCTTCCAAACCCAACCCAAGACAAAGACAAGGATTGGACCCTTTTAGACCAACAACAAACTATGTAAGACCAAGACCAGATTCTTTAAGACCTAGATAAACTAATCACAATTAGATTTACATTTTGGGACCGTGTTAAAAACAACAGCTCTAAATGCAGATTTGAAAAAGGAACAATTGTTCAACTAAAAGGAGCTCTTGATATTAAATAATCTTCCTGACTTTCAGACGCTTTATTTTTCCTGTCCCTCCATTTAATGTCTAATCACACAGATGCATTACTCCAATAAGTAGCCATCCAGCCGACAGTCAGTCAGGCTGAACGATGAAACGAGATTTTAAATCTACTTTAGCTGCAGTTTGTCATGGAACGTTTGTATTTTTGAAAAACTTAGATTTGAATCAGTTTCATTTTGGAGTTTTAACTTTAAAAACTGCAAAGCTGTTAACAATTCTACCTGACTTGGCTCTAAAAAGTAACTTTTTTATTGCATAAACAGCTGAGGTGCAAAGATGGGAGGAGCAAAACTCATGAAAGTACACCAAGCTTTTTGGATGTTTATTTGTAAGATATTTTGAAAACTACATCGGCATATCTTTTTTTTTTAACAGTTCTGTTGATCAAACACCTAAAATCCCAAGAAAACACATAAATGTAAGGTTTTATTAAAGAATGAATAAACTTTCTGGGTGAACACAGCGGTATAGGATTAAACACTCTGGTTACTTTTCATTAAGAAAAATAAACTTTTCTCATGTGCTTCCAGTTAATGACTAAAGAAGCCTTTAGTTCCACTTATGACACTTCAGTAAGTTAATCCATATTAAACTGTAGCTCTGCATTGTTGGAGGATGTGCTAACAGAATAAACAGACAACAGACAAGTGAGACAGGGACAAACTAAAACCACAAGGTGGGATTAAAAGCTCTTCAAGCTCTTGCTTTGTTGTCCAAGATTCTCGTTATGAAGCATATTTTGAAGAGCTTGTCAGCTGTTCATAAGTAAACACTTCATAATGACCTTCTCAGCTATATCTGTCGCCATCTTATGTCCCCATTAGCCAGTGCGCCAGCGCTCTGATGGTTAAGGACAACTTACTATCAGAGAGACGGGAAAAGCTTCCACAACACAGCTGTGTTTAGCATTCAGAGAAGAGTGACAGGTTGAAAACAGCATGAAACTAACCAACAGCCACCGGGGAGGCGGATGGTGCACAGAGACGCTCACATCTTGAATCCCCTCCTGCACAGTCCTGCATTCCTCATGTAAAGCAAATGTGTATGTGTACCTGAACCTTTCTAAATCTCATATTAATTATAATCAGATTGGTTATTGATCAGAGACCTAGTCTGTGTATTGATCTTGCCTGTGCAGCATGGTAGAAGGTCATGAAACCCTTTCTATCTCTTCAAACATGAGAAACAGAGAGCAGGAAAGATATATTTTCTGATTTTTGCTTGTGTAGCATCGGATATCTGGCTTACAGCATGTAGATATGATAAAAAATAACATACAATTAATACAAAATTGGATAAAACCAACAACTTTTTGTTTGAGGACCTGACTCAGAAATTTTAATTTCTAACTAATTTCTAACTAAACACATCACATGTCATTAGTTAGAAATTAGCATGAAATTGTAATGCACACATTAACATTTTAGGCTTTTGCTATTTATTTAACACATAACTAAATTTAAGACAGGAATTTTAAAAACAAACAAACAAACACAAAAAAAGAAAACATCTCAGCTGCATGTCATGTGGTCTAGTGTTTTTCAACCCTGGTCCTCAAGGCACACTGCCCTGCATGTTTTAAATGTATTTCTGCTGCAACACACCTGATTCAGATGGTTGCAGCCCAGCAAAGACTGCTAATCTGCTATCAATTGAGATCAGGTGTGTGGAAACATGTCAAACATGCAGGGCAGTGTGCCTTGCAGATCAGGGTTGGAAAACACTGAGAGGCAAAGGTATAAATGAGTGGAAGCAGAATCTAGTTTTCTTTTCTATTGAGTAAAATTGCTGCTTTAAGGAATATAGACTGCATTTAATCATTGTTACTTTAAATCTACTTTACTTGCAGTTTTTTAGACATCAGTGCCAAATTAGATCAGAATTAGCATGAAAGACTATGCTTGGACCGCTTACACCTGGAACTTCTTGTTCTAATTAGATGGAAAACCGTTTAAATCAATTAACAATTTCCAGAACTTTCATTTATGAGGAAACAATTGATTATAGGTCACTCAGAAAAAATACCAATGTTTTGTCTTGTTTCATTATTATTAGCAAAATATTTTGTTTAAAAACTTTCTGTAAAACTTTGTGTTTATCTGCCTGGTTGATATCTTTCAGCTGTATCCCAATATAATGTTACAAGACCCACCAAGAGCTGAGCATTCAAGGCTAAACTCTTTAATACAAACACCAAACCCTTCCAGACCAAGAACCGGCTCTCCAAGAACCAACCCAAGACCAAGACTGGATTCTCAAACACCAAGAGCAGACCCTTTAAGACCAAGAAGAGACATTCAAAGACCAGAACCTTTTAGACAAGACCCACCAAAAACCAACGGGAAACCATTACCAAGACCGGACCCACAGGACCAGACCAAAGACTAGATGCTCCAGATTTAAGTCCAGATCCATTCAAAACCTTGACCAGCCCATTAAAGACCAGTACCTCCATGACCAAGACCAGACCCTTCAATAATCTCCCAGGATCCAAGGACGAATAAAACATATTAATGTTTAACTGAAAATTTGTATCGAATAATTATAATAAACTAAAAAGTTCTTAAATTGAACTACGCACTAATACAAGTTTCTAGATATTTTTGTTTAAAATTTACTTTTGCAAAAAATAAAAAAGAAATAGTCTTATATTTTATATCAAGACAACTAATCAAAGCTACTGACTAATAAAATTTGTAGATGCTTTATGAGTAAGGGTAGGATCAATGGCTTAATTTAGATTTATGAAGATAAAATGTTGTTTTTTTTTCTCCTGATGTGCATTTGATGGGAGGATCAAAGAAAGTTACGTGTTCAATGTTTTAAAAAACCTACAGCCTCTTGAACCAGCCCCTGTCACCCAGTGAAAAACCGAGCCAAAGACCGAGGCATCACATTCCCAGGCTGAGACCAAGCCCTGCTCTGAAGCCCTCTATCCCTGCTACAGATATATACTCCTTTTCTTTCCTGCAGCACCAACAGAATATACACGTGTTCCTGCTGTCACTTTTAGTCACAGTGGACGTGGAAGCCCAGAGCTCATTTTCTGAGCACAATCTAAACTCATCAGACAGACAACTGGGAAATTGTTGAAAGCAAAGGCGCTCCAGATTGGGTCTTTAAGGACTAACAGCCATTTTAGTGACAATACAGAGGAGTATATGTGAGATGGATGAGATGGCCACAAACAGAGCAGCTTGATGGCCTTCTTGTCTTGGCACGGCCTCTGTTCGTCTAAATCTTTTTTCCTAATTTCACAGCTTGACTCTTATTCCTGCCTCATTACTCTGTGAACAGAGAGAAAAGGCTGTGAGAGTGTGGGACACGTGAGATTACTGTCTCAGTTTCTAAGCAGTGACTCGGCCCAGCCGTCGGAGCGAGCCCACGGTGCAGCGAAGGCAGAGAGACAGAGCAACAGATGCACACACACACAAGCTCAGAGAGAGCTGCTGAAAAAATCACAGAGGAAATAAACATCAGCTCAGATAGAGATTGGTTCATAACGGAGTGGGAACCGTTTCTCTTATTCACAAAGGTACGGCAGGAGGGACACAAACGAGGGAGAGAAACCCTTGTGTTTATGCGGGAGGAAATAGAATGAAGATGAAGAGAACATGTGGCTTGGGAATAATGAAGTGGTAGCATAACAGGAAAAGAAGAGTCCAACGAAGAGGAGAAAGACTTGTATAATATGCTTTACTTTTTAATCTCATTACAGTTCAAAGGAATCTAACAATTAGCTTGTCCATGTTAAATTACTACATTATCCCTTCCAGTAGTATCAGACTTACAGAAATTCTTATCCAAACTCCTCCTCTGCTGTCTTTGTCCATCTCCAGCCTTCCAGTTTGTTCTTTGGTACCACCTGCTCTGATATGTGCAGCTTAATATTTTACACTATCACTACAAATAAGGAATTCATAAAGACAAAGAAAGATGTTGGAAACAAAAGCAGACACACTGTATTTTGACTGACTGGTGATCTATAGGGTTTTATCAAATTTGTTCTTTTTCTGATCCATTAATGCACTATACACATGTCAGCTTTCCTACTACAACACTTTTCACACCTTTATTTCCGTTAAACTCTATCCCAGTCCTTTTATGGCCCATATCATGCAAAATTCACTTTATAAACATTTTACAACAGTCATATGTGTCCTGAAGTCTGTGTATGAGTTTCACAGATGAAGAAAACCCTCCCCCCTCTTACTGCTTACCTCTTAGCTAATGTGTGTTCAAACTGCTCTTCTTCAAAAGCCTTTATGGTTCGACAATAATTAAACTGACCGCTCACACTGAGCCTGGTTCTAGTTCTGCTGGAGGTTTCTTCCTGTTAAAAGGGAGTTTTTCTCTCCACTGTCCCTGAATGCATGCTTGGGGTAAGGGATTGCTGTCAGGTCAACGAGTTGATTGAATCAGCTGGTTTTCCTTAGATAGAAAACTTTTGACCAATCTGACTGTGTGATCTAACTGAATTGCCTCAGTAAAGAGCCTTGAGATCACGTGTTGTGATTTGAAGCTATAGAAATAAACTGAATTGAATTGAATTAAATTCCATGGCTAGGTGAAATCAGTCTGAATAGTTCAGGACATTTGTCCGACCCACAGATGCAGAAGAAAGACGTAGATGTCAAAGAGCAGAAGTAATGACAAATATGGTTGTCATTAGAAGTGTTAAACAAGGCTTCAGTGGGAAAAAAAACAATGTAATCTTGGATATAATTGTCTCTTTGTTATTAAACTTTTAAGTAGTAGGAATGGACAGTATCAATACTACATTATTAAGAAAGACGGGAGGTAAGAAAAAGAACCCACTGAACGATTAACAGCTGCTGTTAGCAAAGCAATCAGTGATGCTGCAGAGAAGTCTCTGCTGATAAATTGTGGCATAATCTTTGAGACTGAATTTCACGAAATAACGAACCATAGGGCAACAACGGTAACTATGTTACTTTAATCAAAAAGAGATAGATTAGAGTATCAGATACCAATCAAAGTAATGGCGTTAGAGTAACTATGACACGTGGCCAACAGCTTTTTTCTAAAGTGAAATAAATATTCAACCCTTTAGCTCAAACAGACCTGTAATTACATCTAATAGTATTGAAATATCAGCTAAAGTCTAACATGTTCCACCAACATTATATAAAACACAATGTGGATTAATTCAGATAATTTAGTTTGCAGTTTCTAGCTGGTTACAAATCCTAGGAATTCTTCCAACATCACGAGGGGATATTTTTAAAGCCTGATTGAAAAAACGCCTTACCTGAGAACTGCACTGGGATCTGAAATGTTGGTCAGCATTTTAGAGAGCAAATATAAATTATTCAATGTTTACTGTTTAGAAACATTTAGCAAAACCTATGTGGCTTCATGCTTCTTCCAGATTCCCTGGAAATATGATATCATGACGGCAATGACTGATATTTAGCACAATTTATTTTTGTATTAAAGGCAACATTCACAAACATGGACAGCAGCATAAATAAATGGAAACAAGATGGAAAAAAAAGCCTTAAGAAACAAAAAGACAATATTTAAAACTTGATGGTTTTCTCCTTTCTTTGTACTCTTTTCTGTCATCTGTATGGTTTTGTTAAGGGTTTCAGCTGAAGGGCTGAAGAGTATTCAGTCATAAACGTAAACAGAACTAGCCAGATTAGAATTGATGACCATTATTGTTTCGTTTTGAGCTTTTAGCTTAATAGAGATCTTGACTTTAAAATGTCCATGTCACACCATCCACTCGCTTTGATGCATTTTAGATGTTAGCATCTGATTTCCATCAAATTGCACAATATTAGGCTAAAGCTACGTTAACAGAGCAGCCAAACGCCAGCAATCAGTGCCTGATTTCTGTTTTTACTCTGTTTCTTTGTGTTTGACTAGTGCTAAAATGTAGCCTTATGTTCAATGCAGTAAAGAGAGTTAATTACTTCTTTATTGAACTTCATTACTACTTCATTCCTCCCTGAACATGCAAACTCAATGCAGAAAGACAGGAATCAAACCCGGAACCTTCATGCTGTAAGGAAACAGTGACAACCACTGCGCCACCCTTTTTAAAAAACACTTTAGATGAGTAGAACTTCAGTTGAGTTTAATATGTTATTTTGGTTTAAACTGATGTTGGTCTCCTGATGTTTCTATTTTCCTATTAAAAAACTGGGGATATTTCAGTTTTACTCGACCTTTTCAAGACACAATAATACTTTGTCTTAACAGCAGACTGTGCAGAAAACATTTGATATGTAGCATTTATTTTAAAAAGTTGTTAGTTGTACTCTCGTGCCTGGTAGTAGTAGATCATTAGCCATGTCATTAACAAGGTAAGTTGTCTGCATGTGGCGCTTTGTCATATTGTTGGTATATAAACACACACGCAATTGTCAGTAGGCCCATTTATTGCTTATTGGTAATAATGGGTTTTTAAGCTCTCTATGTGACATTTTCTTGATCTTTCCTTTGAAAAAACAGCAGCATAAATAAAACATGCCCCCCCCTCCCTCGTCTCTGATACTCATTTCTGAAAGTTGGCAAACCTACACGTCACTGTTTAAACAACGTCAGTGCTATTAGCCGTTGCAGTCTAATATGTAATTGTTATGCTGTTCTGAGCTGCCGCATACATAATTCATACATTATAAGTCATTCTGTATTAAACAGGGTCAAATAAACGTTATGCTTTTTATGACCACCAGCTTTATCCCTTTTTAAGTCCAACTCATTATACTGGAGGCCAGATCTAGACTTGAGAAGACCCATTCTGATGTGTGGTATAGGGTTCACTAATATAACGAAACATTATGCGTCCTCTGTGAAAATTGTTTCTGGCACTAGAGATATTAAGCATATAGTTTATCATTCAGGGCTTCTGACAGCTGACATGTTAATCCCTACAAATGGATGCAATGACAAACGGGTCCGCAGCCTTTCTCTCCAGTTGGGCTCATTTTCCTTACACTTTGTTTTTGCTGATGTTTGTGAAGATATTTAGGCTGGTTCTGTGCACAGCGTGCTACAGCAATCAGAAGGAAATCTGACAGTGCCAGCTATTGTGAGGCTCTCTGTGAGTCTAAGGAGAGGTGGAGAATGAGGATGGTGCTGGAACCAATCCCAGCGGAAAAATTGGGTCAGAGGCTGGGAAAATTTTCTCAAACTGTCGGACCCAAAGCATAACGAGCATTTAAGAAAGGCTGTACATGGGGAAGAGTGCATTTTGTGTTTTTGTCATTATCTCTAAATTCTCATGTTGTTGCCGGGTTTGAAATGCACAGGGATCCGGTGCTGGTTAAAGATCCTCCTGAGATTTTCTGAGACTCCAGCAACATATAGTATGACGATGTTTCTTCTTCTGTTTTGTTCCCTCTCAGCAGGCCTTGTTTTTGTTGTTGTTGTTTTTAAAAGGTCCATCTGGGATAACCACAGTTCCTTAAGGCTGTCCTGTTATGTCCCTGTTCTTTGTCAAGGCTGTCGTCTTTCACATCTTCCCGGTTGAACTTGATGTTTCTGTCCACTGTGTTGATGTGGTCTGTGAAAGTGTTGATGTCCTTATTTATTTTGACCCATGTGTGATCTAAGTATCTGAACCAGTGACTGGGTTTGGTGCCCGTGTATGAGTGTAGAGCTCTGCTTTCTACTTCTTCCATGTATAAGTTTGCCACTATGGGAGACACAGGAGAGCCCATCGCCACCCATGCTTCTGCCTGTAGAAAGCTTGGTTAAACTGGAGGTATGTGGTGGAGAGACGCAGGTCCAACAGTGAACAGTGGTGGTCAGTGGTCAGTGGTCAGGTTAGCCCTGTCTGGCAGAGTGTGGTCTTGAAGTAAGCGCATCCTTACTGTGTCGACTGCTTCTGTGATGAGGATGCATGTAAACAGAGATGTGACGTCATAGGAGACCATGGTTTCATCTGTGTCCAGCGTCAAGTCCTGTCAGTTAGAGATGTGATGTGGTGTGTTGCCGACCAAAGGCGCGAGGATTGAAGCAAGATGTTTAGCAATGTTGTGAAAGAGTTGATGCTGCTGATGTGGAGCTCCCTCCTTGTGTATTTTTGGGAGGACGTAGATCTGGGGAACAGCTTCTCCTGGTTACAGCCAGGAGTATTGTTGTCTGTCGACGGCTTTGTCCTTTTCTAACTGCTGAAGGCAGCTGATGACCTTCTTGTTGTAGCTTCTGGTGGGATCTTTCTTCAGTGATTCATAGGTTGCTGTGTCACCGAGGGGCTTATTTTAATGTCTTCTAGTGTTAAACCCATTATAATTAATTCTTGCTTGAGTCTTGCTTGAGAAGCATATCATTTTAAAGATATTTCCCAACCGTGGACACCAGTCCCTTTTCAAATGACGGGAGAATAGTTCAGGGGAGAGACAGTTTTACGTTATCATGTGTCATGTGACTTGGATAATAGAAATTTGCTCTGGTTTGTGTATAAATGCAGCGTAAACAGGGAGAGACAGCAGAGAGGAGCCGGCAGGAATGAGGAGACGGAGATGGAACTAGAAGCTGCTAAGAAATGATGAAGACAAGACCTGCTGCCTGTGGCTGGTTTTTAGAAGCTTGACTAAAAATACTTTTAGTTTGGTTGCTCACAAAATAAGTGTAATGACTATTTGTCCTAAAAACTGAAATTCAAAAATCAAAAAACTCAAACAGTCACCTGATGCACAGTGGGTTTCTGGTTTACGCAGTTCAAAAATGATCAAAATAGTCAAAATGCAATTGTTGTTGGTTTATTGCAGGTAAATTAAAGTGACTAAGTGACCGACTGATACTGACTGATTGACTTACTGACTGGTAAAAACATCCCAAACTGAAACTAATTAACTAATTAAATGAATTACTAGCCAAAAACCTATTCTAAATAACAAATTAAACAAATATTCTAATTATAAATCAGCTAGATAATAAGCAAAAAATACAAATAAACTAAGTTATCTAAATTATAAGATTTTAACTAAAAATGGAGAAATAGCTCCTAGAATAAGATACATTTTAAACGTACTTCAGTAACTCTACATTTAGATCAATAACTGTGAGACAATGAGGTACGATTGTCTGTTGGACCGGTGAGCTGTCCAGTGTGTTCCTGCCTTTGCCTGATAAATGCTGGGATTGACTGTGGCTCTGCTGCAACAAGGACTAGAGGTTCAGAAAATGAATGAATGAATGAATGAATGAATGAATGAATGAATGCCTCAGAGAGCAGCTCATTAATTGGTCTTAATTTTGGTAATAGTTTTGAATGTGATTAGTGGTTTGATGCTCAAATATCAGAGCATTTAAACAGCAGGTTTGGTTCTCCAGGAAGCACCAGGCTGGCATCCGTTTGTGGATCGGGGATTAAATTGAAGCCTCATAACCGAACAAATCATAGTTTATGTTGTTTCTTTAGAAGCTAGACTGGTTGACATTTGAGGTAAATGGGGCTGTAGTCATACCGAACATGCTGTACTACTATCAATGGCAAAGAGCTTAGCAGGTAATATTGTTCCCCCAGCCTCCCTTGTTGGGATCCGGAGCCTGCCGCTCCATCTTTCCTCCAGCAGAGTGCGCCTCGAGTCCCCTGGGCTGGAGCCCT
>JAUZNJ010039933.1:0-10550 GCA_034780135.1 Jordanella pulchra | reverse complement strand
AGATAGATAGATAGATAGATAGATAGATAGATAGATAGATAGATAGATAGATAGATAGATAGATAGATAGAGTTGTTTATTTTTGTAACCAAAATGACAAAATGTATGTATTTTAATCAGATTTTCTAAATTGGTTTATTTGTTTGAAATACACTTTTTTGCTGTCAGACAACTTACTTGTATTTACGACTGAAGCACCTTTTAACCACTCCATGCTCATCCTGCCTTTCTTCATGAGTGCCTTGACAACAAACAATTTTTTGATTGAATATCAGTGTACAAAATCCTCAAAAATGCAACATAATTAGTCGCGTCTTTGCTCAGTTTCCATGTAATTGTAACTATAAATCCATTGAAAACAAGGTTTCCCTACCTGATATTTGTAAGTACCCATCCTTGGTCGTGATCAATATCTCTTCTGGCAAGAAGCGATGGACATCTAGAGAAATTTTCCAGCTATTCTGACTGGTTTGGATCTCTGACACACCAGTTGTTAGTTGTGTTGATTTCTTTTTGTCCGGCTCATCATGATGCTGGCTGGTGAATGGAGGCAGAAGTGGGGACTGAGTGAACCCCGGCCAAGAAAACGATGCTAGCCTCTTTTTTGCCCAGTCGAGCCAGTCAAGGTCACTGGGCTCCAGGAAAGGAGGGAGCCCCAAATCTTGAGCAAAGATACGGCTTGGCTGGGTCCAGTTCGGGAAAGGTTCCCAGGCCACATCTCTGCGGAATATGGGGCGGGATAAAAGTTTGTTTTGCTCATCCATGTCCTTAAAAATAAGCTCAGTGACAAAGAGCCGGGATTTTTGAAGGGAAATTCCTTTTGCTCCCCGCTGAGACAAACAAGTGTATGAAGTGAATCACTGAACCACAGAGCAGCTGTAGGTTATTGCTCAAATGTAACAAGTGAGGAGGAGGTCCGAGGAAAAATCTACTCCGAGGTCTGCAGTGCTGAATGTCCACACTTTATATATGCAGCCGATTAAATGTAGCACTTGTACAGAAGAAGATGTGATGTAAGACATGAGAATGGCTTGATATACGATGAGTAAGTGATGGCCCTCTGTTGCCCCGGGACATAGAGAGGACAATGCTAATCATTTGTATTTATAACTCTTGACTCTTACTGTTATGACCCTGGAAGCAGCAAGCAGTCTGTTTATTCAGCTCTGGCCTCTGCAGTCTTGTCACATACTGGTGCTCTTTGTCCACAGAAAGCTCTGCAGTCTGTTATGTGAGGGAACAGCAGCTCATTTAAAGTCCCACAGTTAAAAAGCCAGTTACTTCCAGTCACCAAACTAAAGAATATCAGTCACCAAACTAAAGACTGAACTAAAAGGGCAAAACAAGATGATCTTGTTGCAAATAGTTAAGATGAAGGAAACCAAAACACGGGCACAGGGTAAAAGACGTGTTTACAGCACAGACAATGTGATGGAAGGAGGGAATGGTGAATTCAGGTATCAGTGAGGAATTTCACAGCTGCATCTTTGTTGGTGACGAGTTGTTCAAGCAATGAAGCAAATATCTGCTGGGTAAAACATGCCTTTTGAGAGGGAAGGTTCTTATTACATAAAGTTTTCTCAGCTACGTTCAAATGTAAAATCAGATAACCAGTGAATATTTATGTGCTAAACAATTTAGTAAAGCAACATGAACATTATGAGATTTGGGGATTCACATATTTTCTTATTTTTATTTTAGTTTTAATAACAACATAGGTTTGTCTCCTGTATTTTGTTTAAGTCAAAACCCTACAGTACGGACCGTCTTCTTGAGTGCATAAATTTTCATACATGTATGTTTGTAAATTATTAAGAATGCATGGCTTTTAAAGTTAAGAGTACTTAGAAAGAGTTCATTTTTTAAGTTTAGGAGTGTTTTGTTTCCTGGCACAAAAAAGCAGCTCGTACTGTTCGGTAATTGGGGGTGAAACACTGTTATTCTGTAAATCTCAGCACTATACACATCTCTATTGGTGTTTTGTGTTTTTTGGCATGAGTTGAAGTCAGATTATAATTTTTAAAAACAAAGCACAAAACTATGACATGAAATAGAAACAGCTTAAGTTATTGTCAATGCTGAGCTATGGGGTAACTCATCAACAGGAAGACGGCCGAGCTCTAATCGTAGTAGCATCATCTGATTCTGCTATAAAGGTAACGAAGAGGAAAATGAAAGCAAAGATAACGCAAAAGTTTCTTTTTAAAAAATTCAGTCTGAAGCATGAAACGAGGAAGACAATAACAAAGGTTTGTTAAATAGAGGATCACATCATCAGCGTAAAATGATATCTGTCCTCTTATTGTCTATATCGAAAAAGTTGTGTTTCAACAATGACCAGCCACTTTGACGTCTCCCTGTGATTCTTCTGTGTTTTTCAATAGTTGCGTTTATGACATCCGTATTAATGCAGACTGGAGGCACAGTGCTGGTATTATTAGACCTTAATGTAAAATGTAACACTGTTGATCACTCTATTTTATTTGAGTTCCTGAAACACTGGGTCAAAGTTTCTGGTAGAGCACTGGACTGGTTTTAAATCCTTCTTGAAGGTAATTTACATAAGAGAAAATAAAAATTACATGTGGCATTCCTCAAGGGTCCATCTTAGGTCACCTCCTATTCAGTAACTAAACAGTGCTCCCAACTCATATCTTAATAAACAACATAAGTCACCATAACTACACACAGCTATACATTATTCAGCTGAAACAATACAAAACTTCAATGAAGTTTTCTGACTAAAAGAAGAATGTTTAAAAGTTATTGCACAGCTTCAGTTATTATGGCATGGAATCATTAATCAGGTTCAACATCTGGGTTTAATGATGGACTCACACCTGAAACTCAGAAACACAACTTTTTGTCACCTACAGAGCATCTCCAGGATTAAAGGACTAATGTCTTAGTAGACCCCATGTATACCACCCCACTTCTAAAGTCATTACTCTGGCTCCTCATTTCTAAAAGAATAGATTTTAAAATACTTTTGTAATTCTATGAATCACTGAATGACTTAGCACCAAAATACATCACAGACTTGTTGTCAGTTTATCAACTCCCAAGTGTTTCGACTCATATCTACGACAACAACTATGTGTACCTGGAACGAAAACTAAACATGACCAATCAGCTATTAGATCTTACTCTGCACTAATCTGAAATGAACTTTAAAAGCACTTAAACCCTCAGTTTTTGAGATTAAAAACATATTTGTTTAGAGTGGCCTTTGACTGTGTTATTTAAACATAAGGTTTCATTCCAGCTTTCCCTTGATTCTTTACTGATTATTTTATTTTTAGAATATTCTTATTTTTATTCTTCCTTTCTGAAAACTGCCATTCACTTTCTGTTTTGGTTGCTTATGTACTGCAACTGAAACATGCTACATAAGTAATCCCATCTGTTTCCTCTATTGATCTCCATGTTATATAATGTTATAAACAACCCCCAGGGCCTAGAAAGGACTCATTGCATATAGTAGTTTTTTAAAGTGTAGATCCTGTTTTGATAACAAAGGGCAGACAAAACAGACATTGAGTATCTTTATTGCCAAGGTGCATAGATTATTTAAAGTGTACACGTGCTATAAGGTCCTACAAAAATCTAACATTGAAAAGTGCATCAAAATTGAATGGTTTGTAAAATAAAAACGTGAACATCTCTGTCGATAAATTTTGATTATTATCTAAAAAACTAGCGTTATTAACTCTGAGCTCAACACTAACAAGCTTTACAGATCAATAAACGTAATTTTTCTTTTTAAACTAAACTACATATATGCTAAAATAAACATGTATGATAGAAAAATAAAGACATTAATACAATAAAACAACATTAGCTGTTATCATTCTTTTTTTAGGTGATTTATGTTTATTTTTTGTATTAAATTCCAAAACAATATACAGCCCACAATTAAAGCTAACCTTGATTTTCTTCTGCCTACAGAAGCAATGTCTGTTTACAGCTTCTAACCATAAATGCTTTTATTTGATAAAACTAATGTCTTTATCTTTATGACCAGCGCATTTTCAGTCCTGATAAAAAATATGCTATCCAGGGTTGAAGTTAGGAGTCATTGCTTCTTCTATCTTCTTCTGAATCTTCTTGTTTTCTAAAAAAAAAAAAAAAGTTATACAAAATAAATATATGAAAAAGAGAAACCAGAGAAAATTACAAAAGATTCTCTGGGGTTTTAATTCCCATTATATCTATGCACTAGAGGTTTTCATAAGAGAAACTTCAATGCATTACCTTTTCTGTCTTCTGGAGTGGAGAATAATCATTGTTATGATTACAACTAATGTCACGGCTCCAATGACCGAACCGGCCACTATTCCTGGGATGTTACCTGAAAGATGACAAAGATATACAATGTTTTAAAAAATGATCCCTCATAGGGGAGAAAAAAAATAATTCAGGCAGACAGTTATGATATTATTATTTAACTAATATGTCCCCTTCTATAACTTTTTATTGCACTTATATTAAACAGAACAAACATTACCCATCAAAATTTATCAACCATAAAGCCTTTTATTTGTTTCCAGTAAGTGCTGAGGGAAGAATGATATATAATAATAGCTATGTCTAAAGGTTTTATGGAGAAAAACCATGCATGTAAGGTGATGAAGGATTTGATTAACTCCCAATCTGGATGTGCTAATATGGGTCATATTAGTTGAACTAAGAGGTTCCCATTAAAAAATCCCATAGTAAAGCCCTATAGACTTGTCTAATAAGTCTGAGTATTAGAATATTCAAAATACACAGCAAAGGTCCCAGGGTCAGGAACTATTATTATTATTTTTCATGTTTCTGTAAAAAAGTCTAAAAAAAGCTCTAATTTCAAAATCCACTTGGCCTAGACCAATATTAATATCTAGGAACTCCATGGTGCCCCTTAGAGTACAAAAGTAAATTTTTAGACGTCTTTTAAAGGCACTTGATACTAAAGCTAATATGTTTCCTTATGTCAGTGCAATTTGACATGCCCCTGTGCCCAATCAATATCCCTTTTGCATTTAAATAAAAAGACAAGCATCAACTCCCTTCAGCTTTTAGTCTCTTTTTTCATTTTATTTTGAAAAACAGAAGGATTTTTTTTAAAATATAAAGCAGCATCTGACTTCCCAAACAGAATAGCAATGGTCGCTACATCCCATCATTCTGCTGATAAAATGTAAACATATAACTTTATTTTCTCCTTAATTAAATAAAAATATAACAGCTTTGTGCTAATATTTTAACAAAACACACTATAAAACAGCCCATGTTAAAATTCAAATGTCTATGTTTCTGAGAGCTTAAACATGAGGAATAATTTCCTGGTCAAATACAGAAATGTTTTTAATGGTACAGCTGAGTTTGAACAGAGCAGCTGCATTCATGGCTTTAAGTTAGACACAGGCCACTCAGAAATCCCTCTCAATTCTCAGGAGTCGTGATCTCTATTTATTTTTCATGTATGTCAGCATAGAAAATGTTTTTTCAGAGAGATATGCAGATGCAAATCAGAACAGTTGATCAGTAGCAGCTTTTGATAGTGCTGCGTACTCTGTTGCTACTGAGAACCAGAACTCTTCCAGCACACATGCAAAGACAGCCATCTGTAATGAGGGATCGAGCAGAGAGTCCTGCAGCTCTGATGTCAGGTGGTCACAGTGAAGGTGATGAAAGGCCTATCCAGTTGTTCTTTTCTAGCTCGTCGTTATTGGGGGAATTACACCTCCTGAGGTGAGAGGCAATCATTGGTTTCATAGTTCGATAGTTATGTCTTAACTCTCCATAAACTCCTCAAGCTCCGTGAACGTTTCATCATATGCCCCATCCAGTTGCACAGCCCACCACTCCAGCTTTCTCTTAAATACTGTGACTATAGTGGACAGGAGTGTGTTGTTGAAGCCTAGTTATGGCCAGCGGTAGCTGGTTTTGAGTGTTTGAGACCAACGATTCGGCATCCTTCTAAAGTAGGACTGGAAACTACATTTATTCATAAATGATTTGGCGAGCCCCAGAAATCATCTCGTAACCCCCATTGGGGTCTGTACCCCAAGGTTGAAAATGTCTGCCTTATGTGTCAAAAACATTCAACAAGGGCATTCATGGTGAAAAGGAAGCCCACTATATAAGGTTCAAACATTGATCCCTGCGCTGACAAGGTCAGTGATAAGTATTGGATGAGGTGGACACCAGGACATAGTATAAGGCTTTTTTTTAAAAGACCAAAAATCTAAATACACTCAGTTATTCTGTAGTATCTAGTTAGCTCTAATACAGATCCAGTCACGAAATGTAACAAAAATCACTTTGAGAAATGCAGGAAAGATACTTATTATTGTGGTGATTATTATTTTTCCAATATTTTGATTAATCAGTTTCTGATTTAAGGAAATCAGTCATAGAGAATGTAGGCTTTTTATATAGAGCATAGATATTGATTGGAAAAGTACAAACTGGGAAACAGATTCAGAATCAAACTCAGACACATATATATACACAAGGACTTGTTGATTGGGTAAAAAAAATCAAAGTTTTAATGTTCATTGATTTCTTTGATCAGTTTTTCATACTGGGAACCACGCAGGTTGTATCCTCTCCGGACCATTTGCCATTGCTCTGGCATATGCGTTCTGCTGATCCTTTACGCTTGTAGCCGTCATCACAAGAAAACTGCACCTTAGCTCCCTGTGTGTAGGTGGTACCCTGCTTTTTCCCATTAACAGGTGGTGAGATCCATCCACAGGATGTCACTGTGAAAAACAATAACAAACACAGTGACACAAGGTTGAACTAAATTTCTAAATCTCTCAGATTCCTTAAAAAAAAAAATCATACCTGGCTTTAGATCCTCGACCAGAGAAACGTGACTCTGGAAGGAAAGTCTGGTAGCATTTCCAATCAATGGGCTACGACCCACAAGGATGTCATATCTGCATTAAAATAATAAAAAAAACATTAATGAAGCAAATCCTGAACATTTAGCTATTAGAAAGCAATGATTCTTACATTAGGTAATCAGTATGATCAAGGCAGTACATAGCCATCTGGCCTGAAGCTCTTGATAGTTCTTGAAACTACATAATAAGTTGAAAAATGTAAACAAACAAAAATTGTTTGTCTGTTGATTTGTGGTTTTATTATCTAACAAATAAGTCATTCTGTTTTTGTCCAAGCTGGAGTCAGATGATTTCAAGCATAACTACTTTGCCGTCACTGGTCTCTATGACCAAATTAGAGTCAAATAACAAATGACTTTTATTTACAGTGACAATTTTAAAGGGCTAGTTCATTTTTTTTTAATTGACTTCTGTTAAAATGTTATAAGTAGTTGATATGTTAACTGCAACAAATAACTTCCATATTGTATTTATTCAATATAAAGATTCAGAATCTTATTTAATAAGAAATCTTATTTAATAAGGAATCCAATAACACCATGCTAACAGCTGGTACAGCTTGGGCTAAGACCAAAGTGGTGGGGTTTTACTCCAATTTATTTACAGTGTTTTAAATTGACACTGTCTTACAAACCTTTCAGACTGTGTTGCATTGGAACTGAGGAGTTATTACAAAATAATTTACAATTAATTACACCGAGAATAGAGGTACAATAAAAGGTTATGGTCATCAGTAAGATTCCTGTTTCCTGTCCTGTGAGGACAAACTATGTATTATTTCAAGAGTCTGGTTTATGAGAAAAGGAGGATCCAATACATAACTCTGAATTTAAATCTCTGTAAGATTTTTACTTTTTACACAACTTTACCTCACACTAGACACCTACAATGTTTTTGAGCATAACCATGTTTTGATCCTAGCTGTGCCTTTTGTCTGCCTTTCCCATGTGGCCTAAATAGAAGTTGTTTTGTAATGTAAATAACTACCAAATCAAAGATAGCTTTAAGGACAGTGATTGCTTGAATAATCATGACGTTACTAAGATTAAAGTTGTTTTAAAACAGTACACGTTCACCTTTCTCTTGGCTGCTCCTAAAGAATGTCTCATTGTTTTCCTGCATATTTTAAGTCATGGAAAAAGAAGCTGAAATCCAGCATGGAAATGAAACTAAAGCTTAATCCTGTGTAAAATTGACATTTTCTGACAGTTTTAATTGGGTTAGCAAGCAATTTAAAAACAATTTATGGCCTTTGTTTGTTTCTCCTTCCTACCTACAGAACTGAGATCCTTCTCCGGAGCATATTTCAGCAGCCTGATTGTTCAGTGGATCGTCTGGATTTTCAGGAAGTGAAAATACTGGAATAAAACGTGGATCATGTCTTGGAGCAAAGTAGTAGGTGTTCAGAAGATATTCTGAGTCGTATGTAAACAGAGCAGAGCTGTTCTCTATTGCCCCTGGTGAGACAGAAATAAATACTTAATTAGAACTTCAATGCAGTAAACTCCCAAACTTAGGTGGTGAAATCACATCAATTGACGCAATATGAGAGGAAATCTAAAAGAAACTGTGCAAACACCCCTTTAGTTTTTACTTTACAAATTGCCTTTCATGTTGTTTAGGTTAGGTTCTAATCATCTAATTTATACCATTTCTTTCTTTATACCATTACTATGGATAAAATAAAGCGTATAATCTGTGGTGATTTCTTACAGCTTGCCCCAAAGTTGAACAGCTCTTCTGGGTTGCTATGGTTATGAACTAGCTCTCCGTTGGTTAGGGTTAGGTCATCTTTAGGGTCACCATTCATCTTTCCCAACAGTCCAAGAGTGGAGTCTTTAAATTCCTCTGGCAGGAGAACGGTGGAGGTCATCGTTTCTCCCCTATGTCGCACCTCCACACCAGCTCCAGATGGAAACATTACAGTTACATTTATAGAGGTGGGAGAAAACACGAACACGCCTGCAAAATATTTGGTAAGAAGAGAGAGAACACAACAAACGCTGTGCAAAACTGAAATGACTTTTGGTTTCTGTGTTTTTATATTTGTAGTAGCACTCTTTTTCAAATGGGAGGTCAGATAAATAAAAGAAAATGATGGTGAGATTGTCAGTGACAGTGCTTGAAGAGAAAAACATGGTATTACAAATGCAAGAGACCAAATCTATATTATTCTCATTCTTTCTAATAAAACCTTTGAGAAAATCAGAGGAATCTCACCCTGTAAATCCATCCAGGTCTGCTCTGCAAAGGAGAGGGATTGCTGATTACGCAGCACTTCAAGGCCCTCATTTCTGCCGTCAAGCCGCACCTCAATGATGTCAGATGACCCTTCTCTCATGGCTACAGACGTCAGCTTTGTGGCGTTTATCGTTGCTCCTGAATCTAGTGAAATCCAGACAGATAAAATTGTTTGTGTACTGTTTATTTTCCTTACTTTAAAATTGTATTTACTCAGCATTGTTGGAGAAAAGCTCCATATCTCACCCTTCACTGGCTCAGTTCGGCCTTGGACTGTCAGCTGTTTCTCCTCTGATATGACCAAAGTGTATTCCCCTTTGCCATTGAACGAGTAGCTAACACCATCAAAGGTAATAAAGTGTGGATCTCCAAACACCAAAGCTGAAATTAAACCAAAATATAAGCATACATACAATAGAATCATCCCATAATAAAATCATGACAAAGTTTACCTGAGCTTGGAGTCTGATATTGCCTGCAGTCACTGGAGGGCCGGTGTTTAAAGTAGTAGTGGCAGTTGTCAGACCAAAGGCAGCAGTAATAGAAGCTGAGAACATCGTAAACCCAGTGGGATTGTCCAGGGATCCGAGGGGGTTTCTTAAAAGGGGGAGACCCCCAGTCATGAGCCCGGTCTGGAGTACTACCCCCAATTGAGTCTGCGGTAAGCACCTGAGCGCCTGTGCTGTCATAGCAACACTGCTGTCCTGCTGCATATTTAGGACTGGGAAAATGAAACAACCCCTAACCTTAGTCAGTGCCTTGATTTTACAAACATTAACTTCTTTATAATTGCTGAAAAAAATGAGTCAGAGAATAAAAATCACAAAAAAGCACTTTAAGCCTCAAATCTGTCTACACTGGAACAGTCCAGTATTTTAGAAGGCATAATGTACAGTGAACCCTTGTTTTTCACGGGGGTTACGTTCCAAAAAGAACCTGTGATGGGCGAAATCCGTGAAATGGTAACCTTTCTTTTTTATATAATTATTATACAATGAAATACTCCATAATACCTTGAAACCAAAGAACAAAACCTTTACAGGCCAAAGCATTTGTTTAACAAATAAAAGTACTTTATAAACATTTTTTAAATAACTAAAGTACTGTAAAATAATAATTTTAGAAATGTACAGTAGGACAAATAGTGACTCGTGTATTTCACTGCTCTTCTGACTGAGCAGCTGCATCCTGACTCCCCTCTGTAGCGTTTTATTCTTCTAAAGCCCACGTACATATTAAACGGCAACGTTATATTGACACACAGGTAGAGAAGAAGCAGAGAGACTGTTAAGCCAATCAGAATGCAGAACACAATGTACAATTCAAATCCGATGAAACGCGTTACAGCGAGGAAGGAAGGAAGGAAGGAAGGAAGGAAGGAAGGAAGGAAGGAAGGAAGGAAGGAAGGAA
>JAUZNJ010039932.1:0-10550 GCA_034780135.1 Jordanella pulchra | reverse complement strand
CCTGAATGATAGGATATGAGAACATTTAGGGTCGAAATTCTAAAGAAATTAACTAAATTAAACCAAATAAGAAAATATTTTTTGATTGTTCTACATTAAGGTGTTTGGTCAAAGAAGTTGGCATTGGCCAATTAAATGCCAATTAAAAAGTCAGCTGCAGGTTAGCTAACACCCATCTAGCCTAAATAATGGCATAAATATCTTGACAAACTTGGACTGTTGTATTAAAAACTGAAAAACAGACTGTTCTATTAAAAAGGGGGGCAATATTAGTCAATAATTAGTTGAAGGTAGCTACTAATCGATGTATTACAATGGAAAACAAAGAAAATATTATGGATAAGATTATAACTATAATGAGAAATACATTTCATAGTTCTAAACACAGTGGAAATAACAGATATTTCACTGTCTTGAATAAAAGTAACTAGATCCTATTAAACATAATTACCTTGAAACTTTGAGAACAATGTGAAACTAAAGTACATTTACTTGAGATTATTATGGTTTGCTAATCACAAAATGGTGCATGCCTGCTCAGATCAACAAGACTCTAACTCTTTATTTGTTCACAGGCTATGTACAACTTTGCTGTAGACTACAAATCTGTAAATAGATTTATGGACAAAAATGCTTCAGAAAGATTATGTAACAAGCATTCTACATAATGAATGAGTATATTTATTGCAATGCAAATAAATGATGATCTAAGAAGTATTGGTTTCTCTCTCCAAGGAATTTTCCCACTCATGATGGCGCACCTCATGTCAAAAATATCTAAGCAATGTTGTCTGCCTACCTTAAGCTATTTACTTACTAAGTTCTAGAACATGCTTTTATAACATGTCCCCTCACTGCAGTATAGTTCAAAGTATTCACTGTCTTAACTTAGAGGTGTTTAGGTAAATCCTGTAAAAATCCTCCCACTATAAGTCAATCTAGCTATTTATAGTTGGTATCAAAAAAATTACTTTGAATTATGAGGCAATAATCAATTAACTGACAGGTTAACTAATATATTACATAGAGTAAGCCATTCATAATAGTTAGCCATTCAGTTAGCTTGAAATTATTCTAACTTATCAATCACAAATGCAAATGTTCTTTTAACATTTAAATATTAAAGTCAAATCTTAAAAGGTTAATATAGAAACAATATAATTTAGCGAAAGATAAAACAAAACAAGGATCAATTTCTCAGGCCTTAAAACCTAAATAACTACATTTGTTTTTGTATTTCTGCTAACATAATAAGGAAGCTTATCACATATAATCCATCGCAGGTTCCTGATGTTAGCAGAGCGAACACCTGGCCCAAAGAAACAATAATAAACCAAGAAAATAAACATGTTTATCCACTATTGAGGACGGTTTTATTAGAAATATTGTTAATAGAGCTGGGACTTATTACGGTCAGTCTGAAATAACATCTAGTACAGAATAAGTCGTTTTTTTCTGTCAAGCATACATGGTTTATAGGCTAAGGGTGACCTTAGTAGTTAGTCATAATTGCAGCATAACTTGTCAATCATTCCTCAAAGTTGAAAGGTGTGCTTCAGAGCATGTATAAAAAGACGAGGCCAGAAAACCTGGCGCACATTTATAGGCCTCGTTCGCGTAAGAAGTTCGGATATCGGATTATTTGAAACTGGGTCGGTACAGAACTACTGGACTTCAACTAATATTATTAAACGTTTCGCGTTACTCGGTAAATAATACAAAAACACTTTACTTAGGGAGTACTTTTTTAACGACGCCACAGCTGTTTTTTGTCTTTACTTTCACTTTTATTAAAAGCGTCAACATGTAAAAATATAAAAGAGAAATTACCGCTGTTCACACTGAAGAATGCCCCAAAAAGGACAAGACATGTCAGGACATACATTCTGACACCGGACCGCGTTCGGTTTTTTAACAGGAGAGTAATATTTTTCTCTGTTTTTGTTTTTTGACCCTCGGTGTGGAAGCTTCGTCTACTTCCGCTTCATGTGATGCGTTCAGAGTTCCTTACACCATTCCAGTTAAAGATATATTCCACTTAAAACCATGCAGGCTTTCAGTTGCCACGAAGTATGAAAATATATTTTTTTAAAGAAACAACCTAGCAAGGTGAGACCAGGAACAGCTGTGGCATTTTTTGCCAAGTCATATTAGAGAACTCATTTTTATAATTACTTTTATTTTTTTCCTTTTAAAGAGGATTTTTTCATTAGGCACAGATAAACAGATTGTTTGCAGTTTTCGTTTACATTTGTTTTTTATGATGGACCTCCTATCTGTTCATTTGTGTCAGCTTCTGAAAATTTCTGAAAATTCTAAAATAAACAAGACAAACAATACAGAAAAATCAATCTTATCACGATTTGTAACTGTTTTAATTACGTCAAAATTTTGATAAGTTGGCGTATTACTGATTTGATCTTATGTTTTTCTATGAACTCTTTACAATCTTATTGAGTTGCCCATATTACTCCCTTGTAGTAGACCGCGTTAGTTTATTGCCGATATAGAAGCTGTTTTGTAACACTGCCCTGAAACGTAATAATTTACAAGGATCCATGAAGGTAACAGTTCACGTATACCTTCCTTCTGGTATACTCTCTTTTTATCTTTAATATTTAATGAACGAAACATTATATACCCAAATCAAGCTTAATTTCAGAATAAAACTATACCCCAGCAAAACAGAAAAAGATCATAATAATAAAACTGAAGTATACAGTAACAAAAAAATCCCAGGGGTTTATGACAATATTCAAGTAAACTTCATTACGTTTATAAAAAATAAATTATCTTTTCAAGTTGCGTCATTTCATTTGCTCGCAGAAGCTTGCCGTTTACAGCAGCTGGTTTACCTAAATTTTCTCAGAGACAATGAAATACAGAGCAGAAAATGTTCACACGTTGTTTCAGATTTGATTGAGGAATAAATCTGACAATTTAAATCCATTTTCACGCCAGTGCTGTGCATCAGTTACTGAGCAGATACAATAGCCTACTTTTAATAACTGGGGTTTTGTGTGTTTCTTCTTTATCTTTGGTTTGCCCAATCATAAAATCTTAGCACCTTCATGTAAACGTGAGCTACCTTTGTTTATCAGACATCACCCTACGGACGAGAATACGGAGGACCTCCATACCCACGGTGACGGGCTGTCTCGCTGCATGCTCAACCAATCAGATAAATCCGCTTCAGTCGTCAGGCAGATTACGTTAGTTCAGGTTTATCTGATAGGCGAGCGGTCATGAGGAAGTTTCAGAAGAGACTTTCTTAACCTGCTATGTGCGTACAAGTTCTTTATAGCAAATACAGTTCGTAGTTTAGGTGCATATACAAATATATCTTTTCGAAATATATTATATTTAGAAAGTAGATATTGAAACTTTCTTCAAGGATTTTTTATAATTCGATTAGTTTTTTCTGCTCCAAATTAACATCTCTTTAGCCTTTATTTATCTTTACGTCTGAGATGTGATTAAAAAAAAAACTTTCGTTGTTCTACCAAAATTGTAATTTAAACATTCAGTGATGCTTGATGAGACTGCAAACATGTAGACTTAGTTTTTAGCCCTTTCTTAATGGCATGTTTTTTTTTATCACTTTGACATATAAAAGCAATTTTTAAAAACGTAGCTAAATCTCACTACGTTTACCTATAATTAAAAAATAAAGTGTATTATTTAAGATAAACAAACAACTTGAGGAAACTTTTTTAAAATATAAACTATTATCTTGATGCTTTGAAGTTAAAGATCATGCTGTGGTTTTTTTGGCATTTCGGTCCATTCATTGTCTCACTTTAGTGTTTAACTAAACCACAGTTTAGTGTTTAACGTCTGTTTCTCCCTTTTCTGGATATTTCTAACTGCTCTTAAAGTTTTTTATTTATTCATGATTAGTGTCTTGATAGAAAAGGCTTAATCTTAAGTACTTCTTTTATTATAATAAACAGGTGCTTTTTAAGTGGATTTGAAATAATACTTTGATTCACCTTTTCACCAAGTGTACCATGCTTTTATTTTGTTTTATAGAATAATAAAGTGTTTCTTTATCAATCAAAAAGGGCATCAGAGACAGATACAAGTAGAAACATTTCACTTAACTGTTTATTTTTCATTGGTGCAGTTTCATGTAGTTTTATTATAAATTAATCAAACATTGAAGTTATGCTATGTTAACAGTTTATTGGAGGAAAATCGTCTTTATTGCCTTGCATCTTATGATAAGTGAAGAGCTTTCAGCACCCTTTCATTTAGTAAACTGCATCAGATACTACTATTTTTTTAATCTTTTGAATAAAGCAAAAAAAAAAATTCTGTTTAACCCAAGACTTGCATTTTTAATAAAACATTTTAGAAACTGTATCCCTCTGAGTCGATCTTTCCTCCTAGCTGAACCCTGTCTTTCTGCTTTCACTTGTCCTCCGCTCTTCTCCAGCCCCTTCCAACCCCTCTCCCCTTTTCTCGCCGTCTCTTCCTTCCAAAGCGGAAACCAAATCCTCCTTTTTCTCGGCTGACAGCTTGGAGCCCTCCGGCCATAGAGGTTAGGGCATCATTCCTTTTCCAGCCTTCCTCCCCTTCTCCTCCCTCCTGATAGTTCCTGATCTCCAGAGAGTTATCCCCAGCGAATGGGGAGAGCGGTAGCACCATGATGTCTCCTCTCTCGGCCCTCAGCAGCTGCATTTCTTTCCATGATTCATCTTTCTCCTGAGAGCCTTTTGGCCAGTGTGACCAGTTTGGGGGGTCTTTGAGCTCCTGCAGAGGAGCCTTGAGGTCATATAGAGGGGACTCTAGTTCACGCCTGTCCAGTGTAGGATAGAAGGCCAGGGCGGACAGGGGATGCGTGGAAACTGTTAGTGGGATTGGTAAGAGGAGTTCGAGGAAGAGGAGGGTGACCTGTGAGGCACCGATACGGGAAGGCAGTCTCATCTGAATGAAAAGAGCAAAAATTATCATGTTTTAATTGCCATAAATCATTGGTTAAATTAAATTAGCTTTGAAATAAATGGTTAAAAAAAGACAACTAAAGTTATGAGAAATAAAAAAAGATATGAAACAAGATAAGTTTTATTTCCCAATTACTTTCAAGCTAAAGACTTTAAAACCGTAATAAATAACTTACATAAGTCTAGGCCGAAGCAAAACGTGATCTATAATACTCTAACCAAGAACAAAAGGAATTGAAACATGAACTGATTTAAAACAGTCTGAGCAATTTTGAAAACATGCATAAAGAAAGACACAACTAAATATCTTAATATATGAAAAATATAAAGTCCACTTATTCTTTGCTTAGTCTAAAAATATTAGAATTACAAAATGTAAATTCAGAAAACATGTTTATATAATAAAAGTTTAGGCAGGAAGGAAAGATGAAAAATTATGTCTGCAGAAATCATTTTGCCAGAAGCCGTGACAGAGCCATAACCCTATCTGACATAATGAACTAAAGAGAGTCAAAATACTAACATTCATTTAAATTAGTATTTCAGCTTAAAATTATGTTTTTTGTTTTCCCATCTGTAATGATAAAATTCTTCACATCAAGATTGAAAGAACAAAATAGTTCAGAAGACACAGATATACGTTTCTGCTCTTTAATTTATGAAGTAAGCTAACTGTGCAGAATTGTCAATATTAAAAATGCCCCAGAATATAACTTTATGACCCAACACTCATAAAACTAAAGGTATTTATAATCATATCAGTACTGTTAAAAATTGACCTTCCAGCAAAGCTAAATCCTGATGGCTTTCCTAATGAAAGAGTTGAATTAGTCAGCAAGGATCATAATCCATTCATCCTTGGAAAGAACTTTTCTTAGACCGAAGAAGCAATGCTCATATTTAGCTGATGTAATTCTCTGATCAAGAAGCTTCCCAAATCGGTGCAGCCTGGTTGCAGAATAGCTGGGCTTGTTATTGTGCTATCTGGAGCGATCTCTGATCTTAAAGACATTTTTACAACATGAGAACATGCTATAAAGATTCATAAATGTGATCCTGAGTCTTCAAAACATTGCCCTTTTTAAAATGAATTTACTGATTTTAAAAGATTTTACTAACCACATATTTCTATTTAAAGTTGGAATTTGATGAGCTAAGCCCCCAGCTACTCTGCACATCCTGATTTACCATTAGGTATAGAATTAAAACAGTAGCTGAGAAAGATTCTTCATCATATAAGAAGCTCTTCCCACATCTTACATTAGTCATTTCTTACCTTGTTTCTCGCCAGGTACCTTGTCATGTCTTCTGTCACATTTGTTGCTTCGCACCTTTTTAAAAAGCACCAACTGATCTCCACTGCTCTGTCTTCACAGATTGGCTCCTCCACCTTCTGACGCCCACTAACATATTTAGCAAATACCTTAAACTGGATTCTTTTTAGCTCAGCAACGTTTGTCCGGTTCAACACGGAGGCCATTATAGCTGCTTGCTTGGCATGAGAGGAAGCGGACACAAATGATTCATTAAGATGTTTCTCATTAGAAAGAGTCTCTGGGATTTCTTTTATGGTAGCGCTTGTAATTAGGATCGTTTCGATAGGAAATCACTAACGCATCTAAAGAATGTCTTAGTAATCCCCTTACAATCTCCAAGCTGAAACCACATGAGGTGTTTGCATGAATGAAAATAACATCAATTGTGTTCCAAAATATTTGTGGACCCACACACCTTTAACCGTGAATCAATAGCAAGTTTCAAGACAGGATCATAAAGGGTTTTTTTTTATTACTTCTAAAACTCATTGTTAAAAATGAAATGTTTTTGTGGTGCCAGGAAGTGGAGCATGGAATTGAAATGTACAAATCTCAAACAGGGTTAGACACAGCTGGGCACTGTCAATAAAAGCATAAAATATTAGCAATTAGCATAGAGCATACAGTTTTTTGTAAAAAAAATACAATAGATTCAACAGAGTCATTTTTTACTAAGAAAGAACTGAAAGAGAAATAAAATGTGTGTGAAGAGCAGAATCAATCTCAAAGGTTCAGAAGCTTGTTTTATCTCTTTTAGCATCTAAAACTCGACTCTTCTTTTAAGTACTTCTAGGATCTAATTTCTACTAATGGCTTTAGCTTCATGCTGATAAAGTCAGGTCTGACTCTGGATTCATTTAGTATGAATGAGCTCATGTTGACTCAGCAATACCCGTGTTCATACAAAGAGGCCAAATTCATCACCATTTCTAAGCTGCTGATTAAACTTTACGTTGACCTTTGAAAGACATCATCTATGTTTTTACTGAAAAATATCTTTATAATGGCCTTTTTATTTTATCCTTTACAACTGAAACATGGTTTGATGAGCAGAAATGGTCATCTCAGTAGTAGTTGCATCTACAGGAGCCATTTGTAGTTTTGTGTTTGGGCATCTCCTGAGTCTCTAATTAAGTATTGATAATTCTGTTTGTTTTGGTGATAGTATTGGGTTTGTATGCAAATTACCATTGTCACCTATTTTTTGCTCTGCCATTGGTGATGGTGTGGTGGCAAAATCAATATATAGGTGCACAATGAATGGGTGTCATTAGTTTTGGGTGTGAGGAGGTCACGTTTTTTTTTTTTTACTGCTCTACGATCCCTCCCCTTTTACAACGGTTTTGCTCCATCATTCGTATATATTGGTCAGTATTGTCACTCCACCTTCGCATGCTACCATAGACCCTAACCCAGGACTTTGGAAAACATTACATTATTCATGTCATGTTTAATAAATGGGAGCTTCCCTAAATTTATCTCCCAGTCTGGACATTACTCGTTTGAGCGTGTTATGGTCTGGATTTTCCCGCACCCAAAAGCGACAAAAATAAGAAAGGAATTGGATAGTCGCTACAGCATCTATAAGTCTGTAGTTTATATCCTGGTTGGAAGTTCCCACACAGTTCTGAAGACTACTATTCAATGGTAAATGAATGAATGAATGGCAAAAGAGAGAAGATTTTTTTTATTGACCCAGTCTTAAATTGTGTTTATAACTTAGCATGCTAACTAAAGGCTAAATAGTTTGAAATGGGGCAGACCCAGCAGATTTGGTCACATTTTCAGCAGACCCATAATAAATTTATGAAAGAACCAAACTTACTGAATGTTTTTTGTGACAAACAAGTATGTGTTCCGATCACTCTATCACAGAAAAATAAGACTTGTAGAACTTATTGGAAACTCAAGACAGCCATGACATTATGTTTTTTACAAGTGTATGTAAACTTTTGACCACAACTGTAGTTTCATCCAGTTTTTCTGACCATTTTCTGTCTGGTCACAGTCTGAATGTTCTGGGACTTTAAATAAATGTAAAAGTGCAAGATGAAGAATCACTCTCCAGTTATTCTTGAATAAATGCTTAAAATTATACATCTTTAGATTTAAATCCTGATTTTGTAAAAGTGGTTTAGACAAAGTTTCCTTAATTGTCGTGGTCCGGTGTCCAGCACTTTCCAGATGTGTCTCTGCTTCTGCACAGGTGAGTCAGATAGTCGGGTCATTAACAGGACAATGGAGAACTTGGCTGTATGCAGAGGAGGTTTAATTCAGGTGTGTGGAAACAGAAACCCACCTAAAAGGTGCCAGAAACCTGACCTTGAAGACCATAATTAGGGAACCATGGTTTAGACTTACGGCTATTGAAAGAGCAAAATAATCTTTCCCTGTAAATTGAAATAAAACAAATAAGAATACATAACTTTTGCTTCTTGCCTACTGAGAATTATGCTCATTAAATGTTCATCCAATGCACTTGCATTTGTTAGGCCGCTTGTTATATAAATTAGAGCACAATCCAAAATTTTTACTGCGTTTTTGTAACTTTTGAATCTTCTGAGGAACCTTTAGGTTTTTATTAATTCATAATAATAATCACCCAAATTAACAGAAATAAACACATGAAATTTATCATTCTGTAAACAATCTCCACTCAGCTTTATTTAAATAGCACATTAAAATACGAACCAGGAGAGGTCATTTACACACTGTAGAAAGCTAAAACAGTGAATGAGCAAAAAGACATTTAAAGAAAAATATAAAAGTTTAAAAACCAAATTGAAAACGAACAGCTTGCAAGATAATTACAACTTAAACAGGAAAGATTTGCTCTCTTTTTAAGAACAATTTCAAACATTAATGGAAGCAATTTGGACCAACATGTAGCCGAGTGTAGAGCATGTTGCAGCAATCTAAACAAGTTACAGTAAAATGCATACATACAGATATGAACGTGATGTTGACCACCCCTTCATGGGTGTATGTTTCTTTGTTTTAATGATTAAGTAATGCATTGTTCTTTAATTAAAACTAATTATAACAAATATGAATTGTAGGCATTAATTTAAATCTCAAAATAACACCATGACAAGAATGTTTTAACTTTAGCCAGCTGTCATTTAGATAAAGCTAGAATAAACCTCTGGGCATTGCTTATAGTGTAATATTACTCTGAGTACCTCTATAAAGCACCTGAGCCAGTCTGGGGCGACCCCTTGAATACCCACCCAGGTCTACTAATTTTTCACTGTATCAAAGGGAGCTTTTGGAGAAAACATAAAAAACAAGGCAGACCTGGAATTGGATAATGTGGAGAAGAATTGTCCCTCATATGAATAGCTGTCCTTCCTCATGGAAGTAGATGTACGTGTTCAGGCCGAATTATTTGCACAAAGAACCATTTTACTGAAATGCTGCTACAGGATGTCCTGACCACCTCTCAGCTAGAGAGAAGTATTCACACCAAACTCGATTGGAGAAAATGTGCTGGAACAGCAGTTTATTTAGTTAAATAAACTACTCTAACATCTCTATGATTCCTAAAGCTATCAATGGTTTTGAGCCGAGCCAGTTCTTGAATATCAACCACACCATGGCTTGTTCTCCTGCCTGAAACTTTATCTAAGGCTAAAGCAATTTTTCTGAACCCAAGATATTCTTGTATCGATGGCTTAAAAAATCTTTAAACTTCACCACAGAATCATCAATCAGCTGTAATTTGGTATGAAAGTTTCAGCATCACCTTCAGTCTGTACTCTTCCCTCTGGCTCTTTAAACTCCATGTGGGGCTCTAGAGAGGGGATGCAACCAAAAGCACCCTGGGGATTGTAGTCCAGATAATAGTTCTGGCTTTGGAGCATTTGGCATGACTGAGTGACACCTGGACTTTCAGACGGTTCGTGGACTGGACCAGTGAGCAAGGAGAGCTGTAGCTGGTCGATGGTGCTGGTGGGAAAAGGTGACTGGTCTGGTGGAGAGCAGGTTAGTGATGAGGGGGTGGCTGCCAGGGTAACCACTCCTGGGGGAGCAGAGGGGGAGTTGGCCAGGGAGTCTTCTGAGTTGAGGGAGCGCCTCAGTTTGGCCCTAGCATTCTGAAACCACACCTGAGGGAATATTATTGAAGGGAGGAAATGTTACAGAAGACAACAAAGAATAAATATATATATATATATATATATACATATATATATATATATATACACATAAATATATATATATATATATATATATATATATATATAAAATGTAAATACATATCTATATATAGTTATAAGTATAAATATTT
>JAUZNJ010039931.1:0-10551 GCA_034780135.1 Jordanella pulchra | reverse complement strand
TAATATTTATTTATTTATCATTTTTTTCTTAATAGTTTCAGCGAAGCCACATAGGACTCCTGTACATGATGCAAAACCAATTTCAAGTCCTCGTCATAGGTGTCGCTGTTGACCACGTCTCCCTCAGAGTTAGCGCGTCCAGTCGGAGGAGGCTGCGTCTCAAGGCCATTTTCAAATCTCATTGGTGGGTTTGTCATGTGGTCTGCAGGCATCCTGACTTACAGATTGTTTTCCAAGACATGTCATCTTACAAAAAGACATCTCTCTCCTCTTAAGAACTTAAACACTCAAAAATTAGAGATGTCTTTCTCCAGCAGCTCACCTGCAGCTAACCCGTTCCTGGTGGACTCTTTGATCGGTGCATGCAGGACGGACAGCTTTTACTCTAACAGCAGCATGTACATGCCGTCCAGCTCGGACATGCACGGGACCTACGGAATGCAAACCTGTGGACTCTTGCCGACTTTTGGTAAAAGAGGAGATGTTGGCCCCCAAAACACGACCATGAACGTCCACTCATATATACCTCAGATAGACACCTGGGCTGATCCGAGCAGAACCTGCAGATCAGAGATGTCAAACTGCACGTTTCCACAGAGCATCAAGGAAGAGAGCAACTGCTGCATGTACTCAGATAAAAGAGTTCACAAAGATGGATACTCCAATGCCATTAACGAACCATGCGCAGTGGACGGTCCAGAGATCCCGGTCCCGGGCTACTTCAGACTGAGCCAGGCTTACGCTAATGGGAAGCAGCCGGAAAACTACTGCCAGGAGCCGCCAAGTCCGACCCCGACGCTTGCGCAACTCAGCCGGGTCACGCCGAAACCGCAGCATGTCACCTCTTCCTCCTCCTCTGGCTTTGCAGAAGCGGAAAATAGCGTTCGGGAACCAGAAATAATCACCAGCACACCGATTCGGTGTGAAAGCCCAGACCCAAAGTCGGGCTCGGAGGAGAAAACAGAAGCGTCCAGCCCCGAGCTGCTGCTACAAAAGGAAGGGAAAGGTGGGTTGGCTGCAGTGAAATGAAAAGCTTTTATCTGCAGCTCCAAGGAGGCTCCTGTAGCACCATAAAAGCAAGTATAAAACACAAACAGCCCTAAAGTCGTAACGTTTAATGATAGTCTTTCTCCGGTCGCAGTAATGGGCAGCTGAATGCTTTCGCCATGCTGCATGAGCCTCACTGTTCCTTATATGTAATTTAAATATATTTTGTAAAACCATATTTGAGGTTTTTGTCTCAGATTGTATTCAAGTGAGGCATTCAATGGATCTCACAGATAATTAGCAACTAATCTTGCATCAGTTATAATTTTCTAATTGAACTTAATTTTTTTATTGATTTCAGTAAGAAGAGGTAAATATGATGTTGCATCGTGGAGTTTCTTTTTGGCTTATTCCTTTCAATAACCTCATCTAAGGTACAAACAATTTTTATTACTCAGGGAAAGCATTTAATTGTGTCTTATTTCCCAGAGGGGAGATCCAAAAGCAGTAGGTGAGATGTTTGTGCTCAGCCGAGTGCAATTTTACTCCCCCCCCCTGTTTTCTGCAGACTGCAAGACTGACACGCTGACAAACAACTGGCTCACGGCGAAGAGCGGCAGGAAGAAGAGGTGCCCCTACACCAAGCACCAGACCCTGGAATTAGAGAAGGAGTTCCTGTTCAACATGTACCTGACCCGGGAGCGCCGCCTAGAGATCAGCAGGAGCGTCAACCTGACCGATAGACAGGTTAAGATCTGGTTCCAGAACCGGAGAATGAAACTGAAGAAAATGAACCGGGAAAACCGCATCCGAGAACTGACCTCGAATCTGACCTTTTCCTGAGTCTCAGTGATCCACTGGTTATCGCTGTTTTTATTTTTAATTTTCCATAATGCTTTTGGTGGCATTGGACGTTTATCCTAACTTTCAACAAAGCTGTGAGTGTCTCCTGTGTTGAGTTGCATCGTGTGTTTGTGTTATTTCATCACAGGATAGAGCACCTTTTGGTCTTAAAACATTACGTGAAGAACAAGCACTCATTCGTTTTTACCAAAAGACTTCCTGATATAAAGTTGGAACGATGAAGCTGTGGAGTCACGGGAGCACATTTTCTCGTGTTTTTGTGAATCGTTTGTTTTCCTTTCTTTTTTGCGCAAGCCTCTGTTTTTGCTCGGCGCCAACGCATTTCCTTGGTGGAACACAATGATAAACTGTGGATTTATTGCATGTTTTGGTGCATGTGTATCTTGCAATAAATATGTGGTCAAATAAGCTCCTTTATTTGTATTCATGTGAACATGGGTTTTTTGCTGTTATCAAAAGTGAGGGAATATATGCAAAAAATAATGAAATTGAATGTATTTGCTTCCTATACCGAAAAGCGGCACATGTTTTAAAAGGGTAAAGAAAATATCTTAATTAGATCATGTTTATTGAAATATTCAAAAATTTAAATTACGAGCAACGCACATTTTGCTACTTATTTTTATTTATATTGATAAAATCATTGTAGTATTATTTTAATTATGTTAAAGCCCAGAATAGAACAGTTAATCCTAATTGATGTAAAAAACGAAAAATATCCTGGTTTTTGTGATAATGCATTTAAATAGTGCAATACTGATTTATAATAATCGTGGTGATTTAATTTGCCAAGAAAATTCAACGAAAACTCGCCAGTCTTTTTGTGCATCTGAATAAAAAAAGAAGAAGGGATGCAAATAGGCGTGGGTTGTGTAAATGAAGACGCTATTGTCTTGATGTTTAATCCTGTTTATAACTGAAATAATAAACAATAAACATTGCATAGGACAGGATTATATGCTTGCGCAAATTCATATATTATAGGAAAGCTCTAAATGCAACTCGAGCCATGCATATTCCTTTTCAATTATCAAGAAAAAATCTACACGTGCGGCTTATTATTTTAGAATTTATAAAACGAAATTTTTGAAATTATTATGTTACTCTGATTTGGAAATCCTACGAGAATTCAAAAGGGAAAAAATCTGGTATGTGGAATTGGAGAAAACATTTCCTTTGCCAGGGAACAACATAGAACAAAGATGAACATGTAATCACGCACATCTCATAAAACATTTATTGTAACATCATTGCTCTCCTATGAACGAATACAATAATTTTAGCCTCCACTGTTTCCTCCATGAACTTGCAAAATGAAACCATTCCGTAATGTAACTGAGTACAACATAATATATGCTTCCTTGCCAAATATTAACAATGCCTACACCGCATTGTGCACGGAAACGGCTACTGCTACTTTACAGCGTGTTATTATGTGTCTTTTACGAGGACTCCGAAAGTCTATAAAGAGCTTTACAGGCATTGGGGGTATGTCGGGATTATATTATAAGCGTTTTCCTAGTCATACCAGGAAAAATTTTATTGATTTTAAAATTAGATACCTTAATCAGGTACAGTTTCTTAGAATATGTACATTAGTACGTCATTAAATTCATGACGTTTTATTCTTCTTTGCGATAAAAATCCAAATCAAACCTGATGAAAAAAGGGGAGGATTGATTCACAAGCTGTATTGGTAAATATGATCACGTGATCCATGCAACCAATCCCTGTAAGATGCAGGCCAGCAAAAATACTATGATTGTTCATAGAGGGAAGCTTCCCGTTAACAGCGCGACCCTTTTTATATGAGTAAGGAAGGGATGGAAAAATGTCTTCTAGCGGCGCTCTCAGTAACTGCTATGTGGACACTGTGATGGGGCAGGAGTCGGAGGAGCTGTACGGGGCTCGCTTCATTCAGCCCCAGCACACCATGACCCCAAGGCCGCCACCAGGTGCTGGGGACAGCACAGACTTCTCGTCATGTAGCTTTACTCCAAAGTCCGCCGTTTTTTCCCCATCTTGGACCTCGATGCACCCTCAGGGACTTTATCACCCGTATGTCCACCATCACCACCACCACCAGTCCCATCTGCCCGCATCGGAGAGTAGATACGTCGGCGTGCGCTCCTGGATGGACCCGATCTCCAACCACGTTTCATTCGCTGGGTTCCACTCCTCCAGCAGCAGACCGTACGGGACCAAGCCGGAGCTCCCATTGCCTGTGAAGCCTGTAGTCTGCGACTCGTTGGAGCCGACAGAAACAACCACCGGGGCTGAAGCGAGACCCTTGGCCGCGGAGTTCTCATGCGGGGGGACAGAGTGTCGGGAAAAACCGAGCCGGGAGCAGAGTAGGGGTGAGGTTTCGAGTCATGGCGAGCCCAAAGAGGAGAAGCAACAACTTGACCCAAGTAAGTTGAAAAAATAGAATTAGCTGATGCTGATTTACAACCAGGAGAACTGTATGGACTGGGTGTGTAAAACCGGAGGTTTTACAAACCTATAAAAGTGTCTTGGATTATACCGGGGATGTAGACAGAGGGGGAGGGGGAGGGAACTTTTAAAATGTTTTTATGCAACTAAGTCACCCCTAAAGAGAATCAAATTAGTTAAATCCTATCCCACTTTAAGATTATAACAACGAAATAATGTTTGGATTCCAATTCATAATTTATAGTCACTGTAGAAACTCTGATTCCGTCACATGTCCTGCAATCAACTATTTCAGAACTCAAAGCACAATGTAGATTGCCTTATATGAAAATTCTGTTTGTTTGTTTGTTTTTTAGACAACCCTGCAGCAAACTGGATCCACGCCCGTTCAACGAGAAAGAAGCGCTGCCCTTACACTAAATATCAGACTTTGGAGCTGGAGAAGGAGTTTCTGTACAATATGTATCTAACAAGGGACCGGCGCTACGAAGTGGCCCGTATACTCAGTTTAACGGAGAGACAAGTGAAGATCTGGTTCCAGAACAGGAGGATGAAAATGAAGAAGATGAACAGAGAGAGGGGCGGCAAGGAGATAATTTAAACAATTTTTGTTGCAACAAGAACATCGATCTGAACTCTCAAATCTATTTCGTACAGCCATGTTTTTAGATGGGCCTTTAAGTGACGACATCAAGGACCCATATGCCTCACATATGAGGAATTTGTTTCTGATGAGATCCGGGCGGATCACTTCAACCTAAACTGGTTTTAATATTTTTAAAATCACCATCAGCTGCAATCTGGGACGTAGAGGCAACATGAAATGTGCCAGTGTATGTCGCCTGTTTCTAGATTTGGAGTAAAACATTTCTGCTGCAGCGAGACCTTTTGACTGCTATGTCACTAAGAAAACGCACACGGGTCGGGAGTTATGCATGATTAGTGTTTACAGAAAATACATAGCATATGCGCAGCTTTGCTTAATGGGGAGAGGAGATCAGTGCCCCCAAAAAGTTTATTCGGTATTTTAAGTTAAATAATTAAAAACGTTCAAAGTAGCATCATGGCAGTTATTAGACTTTTTCACACCACAATTATTAAGCAATTATTTCTAATTGAAAATACTAGGAGTTAAGATACACGTATATTTTAAACGAAGTATTTCAAGCAGTGGGTTTTCAAGGACTAATAAAGTGTTTATTTTTTGAAAGTCGGATTTTTGGCGGATTTCAAATTTATTGTCCAAGTTGCATCATGAATTGCTTTAAAGCAGGAAGAAACTCGACCCAATAAAGCTATAGAAATGACCAGACGTCTGGCCTAAATTAGTTTATGGAACCTGGTCAGTAATTGCACCCTCTCTTTGAAAACCCCTATCAGCTACTCCTTGAGCTTTTTGCGTCTGTTGCTGACAAACAGAAAATGTAGACACTTTTTTTTCACCAGGGGTGTCTGGACGATGAATTGTTTTGGAGGAAATCCCACCCCAACCCCCAATCTAATGGTCAGGTTTATTCATCAACTACACTTCCACCGATGGGAAAAAACTTCACTTTGACTGCATAGAGAGCGGTGTGGCCCCTGCCTCTAATGGCTCAATTCTGGAATAAAATTCTAAGACACTCCAAGCTCTGCGTGTGCGTCAGGTGTGGCCTATTTGCATTAATGCCATTTTGTTCTCGAACTTGCTGTCTTGATTTTTTTATTTTGTTTTAGAAAACTTCTACTAAAACTGTTATATGGAAAGCAAAATTTAAAATGTAGCCTTTCATCTTCGAAGCATTGAGGGAGGAAAACAGACCGCTAGAGGGCAATGTTGATCTTTAAGAGCAGATGATTTTAAGGAACTAGGTATGAACAAATATACTCACATTCATGCGTTCGCGCACAAAACATGTATGATCAGATGCAGGAAAGCACGCCTTTTTTTGTTGATTTTAGTTTAGACCCAAGCTTTATATATGTAACCACGTATTTGGTCACCAGCACCCAGCCCTCGCCCTCAATGTTACTGCATAATGTCAAATATTTTCACAAAGGGGATGCTAATATTGGTGTAGAGAAATAACAGTTTTCTGAAATAAGGGTGCTGCATGACGTTTTTATCATTTCCCGGAATTATAGTTGATCAAAGAATAAAAATAAATCCCATTCATGTCCTGTTTTCCTGCTCAAACAAAAAGCTGTTTGTTGCTGTGTTGTCGGTAAAGATTAAGATTAATGTGATCTTCAAACAAATCTAAAGCAAAACATGACACATTTTCTTTATTTTCTCCCACATAAACAATGTTAAATGTTCATTATAAACACTCAAGCCACTTGCTCTCATATGCTTACTTCCAACTCAATGATGCTACAAAGGCATGAATGTAAGCATCTAAGATACCATATTACAGTTATACAGTTTACTTTATAGCTTAAACTCCGTACAGAATCCCCACTGATCTATCTATTTATAAGTAGTGTATATAATATATGGCTGGAATAAAACAACTCAATCCACAGTAACTATTCTGCATTGGTTAGACAAGAAAAAGCATAATTGTTTTGAGCGAAACCACATGTGTAAACAAAACTGTGCCGAAATCATAGCATAGGCGATACTTATATGTTTACATTTTTCTATATTAATTGTAGAAGACAATCCTCAATGTTTGGGGTTTATCTTACTGTTAAGCGATTATGTGTGTAAAGACTGTTTTCTATTTAAATACTTAGTCTCAGGACATATTTATGTTTTAGAAATAGAGCATATGTAAATGTGATGTAGATAGATAATATTAAGGGGCTTAATAGTAAGTCAATCGGTTGTGATACTACATAAAGATACATAAAGGCCTTTGTGCTTCTTCAGCGTTCTGTCCAATTTTGTTGGGAATACAGCAAAAAGTTAAAAAGCGGCAACGAAAAGACCGTGGTTGCTGCGAATAAATACAAGTTCCCCCTAATGCTTCTTTTATCCTAACAAAACGCAAACAAATTCTTAATCTAAAATAGGCATTAAAAAACTCTCCGTACTTCGGGTTATTTTTACACGAAAAGTAAACTATGTTTAATATGACAAAACTAAATTCAATGCGATAAAAATAATGGGGAGTTATGAGGAGCCTTGAATGCGTTGGCCACATGGGGGCCACCAATAGCCTTGGGGTGCATTGAAACTAAAACCAAGACGGGAAATCATAGGTTTTTAATCCGAGAAAACCAGAAACTTGAATAAAAAAATAGACAAATGAAGCATTTATATGCACCCAAACCCTTTCTTCTATTTAAAATTATTTTAGATAACATAACATACTTTAAGTTGAAGTCTCATGCATGTATAACAAAAAGCCTTTTTAAAACGTGCTTTGTAAATCCAATAGAGAGTGCATTAAAATGTAAATACCTTAATTTTCATACTATCCTGGAAAGGGGGGGGGGGGGCGGAGGGTCTCTCTGGTTGAAGGTTTAAAAATGGTGGTCATCTAATAGCCGATCATCAACTCTTGCTCCTTTCTTTGATGGAGCCGCTGAATCACAATGCAGAAACTTCAACCCCATTTAGTTTAGCGATACAATTCAGGGGTGGATTTTTTAATTCTTGAGGATTTTCTTTAGGTATTAGGTTGAACAGACTTAACACCTAAAGAACTGAATTTAATAACCATAAATATATTCTGCACACAATTCCACGGCTTTGCTTCTATTTTATACTATCAGTCATGGGTGTCATCGATGTTTCAAATGTCCAAACACAAGCAGAAGACGGCGCCATTAAAGCACAAGACAAAGACAAATATTACAACAATTAGAAGACATGTTGAATTGGTTGTTCCGCTTCTAATCTACAGCCTTGATGTGTTCGGGGTGTCCGTGTGATGAGCGCTCCGCCTCTAATGGGGATTTTAAGGTAACTGTCATGGCCGGAAAGACTGCTCCCTTTGAAATGGAGGCCACGTGCTTATGACTAAACACTGTTAGCCCATAATAAACAATTAGATTCGTCTTCCTGGGTAGATAAAACTAGTCTAAATTAGTGCAGGCTGTAAAGGGAACAATTGAAACTGTAGAGGGAAACCGTGTTCTGGTTTGGTTTGTTCTTATGTAACCCTCAGGCTGAGGCTAAGAGAGGCCAGCAGGAATATAACACAGGCATGCAAATTCGAATGCGTCATGTAGTGTTGCAGGAATTTTCTCTCGGTGTCCCACATTCCAAGTCAGTAGAAAGAGCCTGTGTCATGTGCCAGTGTGACCATGGTAGAGCTAAGTTAGACTGCAGCCACGCTGCAGCCGTGGTCTCATACTATTCACGCCATTGTGGCCATTCATGTTTATTTTTATTTTGTAAATTTGTAAATCACGAGTTCTTTCTATTTAGATTTTTGTTTTGTTGTATTTCGTAGATGAAAGATATTTGAGTTAGCTTGAAACCAAGATTTATAATTTCACATTTAGACTGTTTTGATTTCTTTGGTAAATTTTATATCCTCCCATTAATTTAAGAGACGAGGAACACACGGGGAGAAATGGTTTGTTTGGTCAAATGTCTAGTTTGATGACGGGGAGGAAGTAAAATGTTTTTGCTTTTGATCATAAAGGCCGCGACATACACACTTTGTGACCATAGGCGGAGGCCAAAAGGCTGCCCATTTACACATTGGAAATACACGCATGGGACGCACTGTTTATTGAAGCTATTAACCGAAGCAAGCCGACATCTGCGCTCTAAGCCAAAATACTTTAACCCACACCTACAAAACACCTACATAGTGTTATAATGAATGCTAAACACCCTGCATACGTCAAAAGTCAGTATATTGTATCAAATTTCATTCAGTTTGTATAGTGACAACTGAGTTCATTGTAACAAATCGACAGACTGTTAATTTGATGCCTTTTAGGTAGTTGGGCAAATTTACTAGAGTTTTATTTTAGTAATTTCCTTGGAGCTTTTAGTCGACTCAAAATATTGAACAAGGCTTAAAGCAGAATTCCCGGGAAGAAAAGTGTATACAGAGAAGTACGGCGGAAGGATACAGGCCGACATGTTGTTAATCGTGGGGGAAAAATCCTGCATGGATATCAGAGGTGAAACAATGGATGTTATTTAGGTAAGGATTTCTTGAATTTGATTTTTTTTATTGTTATTATCTTTTTTCACTTAGTAAATTTGTTGTTTTTGTTATAAAGTCCATAATAATCCCCTTGCGCTGCTTTATTTTCAGTTATGTTGATTTGAAGCTTATCTATTTCAGTACTTCTACGGTATTCCTGGCATGGACTAGTCTGGGCGTTTACTTTTCTCACATAATGAATAAGGTACAATGACACCAAAATAATAGAATTAGATAAAATACAAATAAGTATTATCGTTTAACATCTGATATGACAGAGCCAGTCAGAGAGTTTTTTGGGGCCCAAAACATCTTATTCGGGGGCCTTTCAGCTTCTGTGGATTATACATCTTATACAAGCACTGTTAATTGTTGTGATTAAATATACATAAAATACATACTGGTAATGCATCTTTAACAGCAGTATGAAAACTATAAGAAAACTAAAGTGTCATTGCTTGTAGAAACTATGTTGTGTCCCAAAGAACTTTCATGTTAATACTTGCTGAAAAGAAGCTAAGATCTAAAAGTTGGCCTTTTGAAAATGAATGCAAACATTTCTGCTTACATCTGGGCTTTAGGTAATTACACCATGAAGAAAAACTTGAGCACAATTCAAGACTTAGACTGCATAGTATTTCTGATATTTTGAAAAGCCTGACAGCACAAAGACATATGGTTTATAAAAGTATTCATACTTTTTGTACATGACTTGTATATGGACTAAACAGGTTCTTAGTTTGGTTATGCCTTGGGTTGGCCCTTTAGTATTGAAAAAAACAAAACAAAAAAAAAAAAAACAATAACAACAACTGGAACATACCTAAGCTAACCAAAAATATGGACGCTTTGAGAAAATATTTTTTTACTTATCTATTTGAAATAATTCAGTTTCTGTTGCATCATTTAATGGTGAAAAGCCTAATAAGAATTCAATGTTAAAAAACGTCAACCAAGGTAAGTCAAAGCAAACTTAGGATCATTCTTAATCATAGCACTACCTCAATGTTGAAGATTTGTCTTTATTCGTGAAAATGTCTTTATTTTACAATCTGGAGGGTTGAAAAAAAGATCGAACGAAGCCCTGGTGTGGCTGTAACTTCTTTAATAGCCTTAGGTGTCTAGTAAGGTTGAAGCTGTGCAATTAAATCTGTCCTCCAAATATCCAAAT
>JAUZNJ010039930.1:0-10552 GCA_034780135.1 Jordanella pulchra | reverse complement strand
ACAATATTATCGTTTATCGCAATAACTTTTTGAGACAATTAATCGTTCAGCAAAATTTGCTATCATGACAGGCCTACCTAAATCTAGAAACTTTTCATAGCCAGTTGAGTGTATATACTATGCCTCGGAGCAACACAAAGAAAACAAAACTGCTGCTTTTTAGCACATTTTCCTGTCATTTACCAGTATAAAATGGTAAATGCAAAACCAAGAGCACTTTTAGGGTTGCTGTTTAGGTAACTTAATCATTGGGCAAAAAGCTGCTTCTTCTATGCAGTACAAACCCCTCTAATGAATTAAAATTAACTAAACTCCTGTCCTGTGTTCTGGAAAAAAAATAGAGGCACACTTTTTTATTATCACAGAATTTAATACCATTGTTGGTCTGAAAATTACAATTATCTTTTGTCTTTAGAGCTACAAAGACTTCATCAAACATTAAAACCCATGTTCTTGCTGTGGTGTAAAGTCTTGGGAAGATTAAACAAAACAAACCTGCAAAGAGACATTCCTAAATTCTGATCTGTCTGTGGACTTTACATGATTAACAGAACAAAGTAAGACCACTGAAGGTGGAATAAGGAAGCTGCATTGACAAAGAGGGAAATACTGTAGCTTTCCTAAAGGATTTTGCTCAGGGACAAAGACATTTATTTATGCTTTTAAATGTATCTGCTATAAAAAAAACAGTAATGAATTCTTTCATGTTGATTTGTTTAATTGTTCTCATAATCACTGCTCCATTTCTTCATTTACATAGAGATTCATCTTTATCTTTCTGGTGAAGCGTTTCATTGCCACATTCTTACAACCACATACAACAAAAGTCACAGTTTCACTAAAATGAAGCAGATTTGACCTTTATCAGGAGAGGACTTTCTTTTAGAGGGATGCATTCATTACACAGTTTCAGAAATCTACCTCCATACAGTGCATGTAAAAGTAAAAGATTTTTATATATTTGGTATGTTGGTATTGTATATAATATACAAACACTAAGAACATTAATCTTAATTCAGAAGTGCAAGAAACAATTGATTTGTTTTTTGTTATCCACTACAAATAAAATAGTACACAAATAGGAATCAAAAAGTGCAGCATGTATTGTGTTGATCACCTTTTCTCTAATCCTTGGCTGGAATCTTTTCTGTTTCTATTTTGTTTTTGTGTTCTTCATTTCCCCTGTTGATTTCTTGCCTTCTAAAGGTCTTGACTTGTTGGTATATTCATTGTGTTTAGCTTCTCACAATGTACTTTTGTTTTGTACTTTATACATTCAGATTTATTTCTCAATTTAGTATTTATCTTTTTTCCTGTTGAGAATGTCTGCATATATTACTTGATAATCATCTGTTAATTAGGCTTTCTCCCTCACACTGTCTTTATTCTACCTCAGCTGTTTCATATTTTCTCTGGTCAGCTCCTTTGGTTCCTTTCACATTTGTCAACCATGTACATACATACTGTATACAGTATAAGCTCACGGGTTGTCTTTGTTCTCTGCTTGATCCTTTTGTTCAACAGCCAATCTCTCTGTTTCACCACCTATATGCAGTGTTTCTTTGCCTGGCCTCTACGTTCTGTTCTCATTGTGGCATCAATTGGCATTTTTTTATTATTATTACTATTAAATAAACTCATTGTTAGTCTTTACTTGGACATGGGTTCTTCTAAAAAACAGCAATGAAAACTCTGTGATAACCTTCAACAAGCAGCTTCCATCAGAAGTATTTAATTAGCCACAAATGTGTTATTTTATCTCAGAAAACACTTTGCTGTTCTGTGAAAGCATCAGATTTATTGGAGAGGATGAGTGAACAAACAGCATCAAGAGGACCGAGGAAGCCAGCAGACAGGTCAGGATGTGGAGACACTTTAACCAGGGTTAGTTTGTAAAAACAATACCCCATGCTTTGAAGCTAACAATATCCCACGCACATGGGCGTCCAAAAATCAATGAGGTCTGACTGTAGCTTACCAGGGTGAATATGAAGCGCTACATAAATGTCAAAAGAAAAACTCCTAAAGGGATAAAGACGTCATAGCTTTCTTTGCTTTGTATTTTTTTCCAAGAGTAGCTGGTAAAAATGAAACAAGACTTTAGTACAACTAAATCAAAGCGTTTCTATGGCCAGAAAGATGAATGTCAAATAGATACCACATACAGGTGGGGCTTTTACATTAAATCCCCGGAAAGGTGGGTGTATAGACCCACCATTGTTGGTTCTAGCTTGACCCCCCTGAATCAACAAGCCTACAAGGCTTGTTGATTCAGGGGGGTAAGAGGACTGGGTTGACGTCAGTCAGCTGAATCCTTTTAGAAAACACAAGGAGGATGAGAAAAAATAATTTAAAAAAAAGTATTAATACCAGTTTAGAGCCTTCTGAAAGGCGCCTAAAACCCTGCATTTATATAACCACAGCTAGACCTGGTGTTGAGAGCATCATGCTGTGGGAATGTTTTTCCTCAGCAACTACCTGGTTGGTCTGAGGTGATGAGAATATGAAAAGAGCTGAAGACAGGAAACCATTAATATTGTATGAAGCATGAGTTGAGGTTCACCTTTAAACATAAAAATGTCCCTCAACATATAAACAGAGTAAGAATGTTAAAAAAAAAGAATAGAACAAGGCATTTCTTTGAATGGTTTGACTTGGCAGAACACTTTGTGTAACAAATTTAAAACTATATTGTAAAAAATACTGATATACTGTCACTCCACCAAATCAATGAATTCAGGTTTTCCAATAACCTCCAAGGCTGCAACTGTATGAAGAGCTTGACTGGCCTGCACAGACTTAACCTGAACCCTATAGAACATTAATAGGAGGATCTGAGCAGAAACTCTTTTTCTTATCTAACTAGGAATAGGCCCCTAAACCTTGCAGAAAATATTTAGAGAATAATGAAAGTTGGTATTGCTAGGAACGAAGGTCCATCAACAAATTGGGTCCCATAGAATAAGAATAGAATGTCATCAGAGCTCATGTACGTATATGTAAAAGTAGAAAGACAACTACTTTAGCTAGTAAAGTGTATTTTGTTTTGCATCCTCTAAATGTTTATGTTTACATGCCCTTCAATAGCATTAGTTATCCTTTAATGTTTAAATATTTGCTGCTTTAATTCTGGAAAAAAAAATGATGGGAAAAAAAACTAAATTAGCTCTCTTTCTGTCTGTTTTTTTAAGAATCATAAATCTTTCTTTTTTATTTGAAAAACAATTATTATTAGACACGAGGAGCTGCTGGATCTCTTTCTGGTCTCTTGCCGCACTCATTTCAATCAATATAACCAGAAAAAGATATTTTGTATTTGTATCTAAAGGTCAAACATGGTTTATGTAACTTTGTGATTAAATAACATTTTTCAGTCCCATCAGGTCTGACACTATTCCTATCCTAGTGGATCTGTAATGGATCCTTGAATTGCATGACTTTTATTACAGAAGCTATATAGGAAAACAATGCTTTGAAAAAAAATAGGTAATACAAATACAAATCAAAACAACAGGGATGAATATGCTTACTGCAGGGTTTGTATACGGTGCACAATTTTCCATTAACTGTAACATAACAGTCTCTAGTGGCAAAGCAGACACAGTGCATGTGTGACTGGAAAAATGACTTCCAGTATCTAAAACGTCATCAGAGATTAAATGAAATACATTTACTATTGTTATAAGCAGAATTTATACAGCAAATACACCCTAATGTAAGCAAGGAATAAAACCCTACAAATGCACAAGTGGTTAATATTTATGTGGACTAATATGCTTCCTCCAATGCTCCCTGAGGTTTTAAAATAAATGCTAGATTCTGAAATAATAAGTAGTAATAAGAGTTGAAAAACATGAAGCAAGGTGGGTTAAAGAGGAAAAACTACTCAGGTGCTTTAAAAAAAAGGTTTTGGAAATCTTCACAATGCTTAATGAAGTCAGCAAAAGACAAAGCATGATTTAAATCTTTAAGATGATGCAAATTCAGACAAAAATATGTATTTTTGACTATTTCAATGGGTTCATACTAGTTGCAGATGAAACGTAACAGCGAGCACTTAGAATATAATGAGAATAAAACCGAACTAAAATACTCATACAGAGATTTAATGACACCTAACAATGATTATTTCACTTGATTTTAAAAGAAGAAAATCTACCCCAGGGGACTAAAGCTCAGTATCATTAGTGGATAAAGAGGCTTTTCTGCACTGAAACATTAAATGATATTACCTGTCAGCCTGTGTAATCTTACAGTAAATCATAGAGAGGTGCAGGAGCATTCAACCGAAAGACTGTCAGCCTGCTGAGCACTGCTGACAGGTCTGCTGAGAGGTTGGGGAGGGCAGGGAGAGTAAAGGATGATCGATGGTGTGTCAACAGAGCAGAGAGGTGCTGGACAGAGGATGGAAAACCTGTTGAGAAGCTCTTTAGAATCGAAAAACAGAGATCGATAGTGGATAGGTCTGTCAGCAGGGGCTAAAACCAGAAAAGAAGAGATGGCGCATATCAGATAATTATTATTCACGGAGGTATTCAAACGAACGACAATATGATCAATTCTGGTATGATTTTCTTTCCATGACATGGGCTGGGGAAAGCTGTGTCATCTCCAGATGGCAGTCTGAGCCACCAGCATGTTAGTTCACAGGGCTCACAGCCTCGCCCTCCCCACCTTTGAAACCATAGCAACATAGAGCAGGAAGTCCTGCTGCGGATGCTTTGTTGTCCTGTGGGCAGCAGCTGCACTGGGTGACAGCATGTCTGCCCTCAGTGGCCTTTACCAAATCCTGGCCAAACCACTCTGCAACCACACTTCTTAACTTTAGATTTATATTTTCATTCTCAACACTTTCTGATACATAGCTACTTTTTTACCATTTTGCTATTCACACTTGCAATTCAAAAGATAAAAAAAACGGAGCTAAGTAAACAAAATAAGAAGGTAACTTTTAACACCTATCAAAAACAAACATGTTAATAACTTTGTATTAAAACCACACACTATTTTCTATGGATAATTTAAACATTGCTCTGTAAGATGTTAAACGCCTTGGCTATATACGAATCCTGCTTTAAAAATCTCCACAATTGATTTATTTAGTGGTTTCTTGGTTTTCCTGATACTGTTATTTGTTATTGTTCTCTAAGAAACAATGGACACCTTCACAGATCAGGGATTATAGGATTAAATCTGCAATGTCAATGCCGGGTTTTTTGTATAGCACATAAAATGTTAAGTAAAAATTTTAAAATTAAATTAAATAAAACAAAACAAGATAACAAAAATAGGAACAAGAAAAAAAATGTAAAAAAAAGTTAAAAACTAAAGCAAATATGCTACATAAATATCATCAAACTCTGCTTGAATTAAACACCATAAAATAGAAATGGATCTTGAGCAAAGATTTAAAAGTCTCAACAGTCTCAGTGGTCTGTACATAAACAGGTAAACTGTTCCAACGTTTAGGTGCATAAATTGTAAAAGCCTGAAAACCTCTGAATCTTAACCTTGAAAACATGAAAAACTTTAAATTATTATTGGCAAAATGATATTGCTAATTAACTGATATAACATTTCATGTACATTTTTACATATATGCACTAATGCTGTGTTTGTCCATTACAGAGAACCTGATAAAATGCAGTGAACTTTAAGAATGTGCTGTAAAATAAAGCAAAAACCTTCAAAGGTTGCTATTACTTCTCAGGCATTTTTTTTTTTTTATTTACTTTTTTTAATTTTTTGTTTATTAATTTTCTGATTATTATTTTTTTAATACTCTAATCCAGAAAACAAACACCTTGTTTTATGGCAACGATATGTTTCTTTTCTGCTATGATAACCCATCTAATTTGTCTGTCTATTATCAAGTGATCAAACTTGCTCTCCTTCTGACTTCCCCTCATTTTGCCTTTATCAAATTTCACCTTAGCAGCATAGCTATCTTGAGACAGCAGTGGGTTTGCTCTTCCATATCTGTCGCTCACAGAACTGTTGTTTATTGTTTGTCTGATGGCAGATTTCCTCGCATCAGTTTCAAAAAATGTGGGAATCTTTTAACCTTCTGAAATGAGTGATTTCATCTGATGGACATCTGACAGAAAAATCAAACTGTATGATGGTTTTATATATGAATGAATTCAAAGTTCTCTAATATTAAAGACTAGTCATTGCTAAATATCTATATGCTTGTTTTTGGACCATAGACACAGAGTGTACCCACACATGCTGTGGTAGAACATTTAAACTCGGTTCAAAAAGATTCTGGCCAAAATGATAACCCAGGACCTGCAAAGTAAAAGCTCTAACATGCTTTTTACTTATTAGGTTTCTTTCTTTTGACTTTTCATGTTTCTAAAAAAAAAAACAGAACTAAACTATATATATTTCCTAAACTACTTGTGGGAAAACATTTTTAATATTATTCTTTATACATAATTAAACCAGGAAGGACTGCGGACATTTAAAACCACAATTTATAAGTGCATCCTGCCTGTTGACAGCAGCTCAAAGCAGAACTAAAATTAACTGTCAAACACTGCTGGATTTCACAGTGTAGTGCTACATATTTGACCTTTCACGTCCAAGGACTGCGTTCCTCCAGTTCACTTTGTGACTCTTTTTAGATTTAGCTGCAGCAAGTTCCTACCCCATGGTGGTGAAGTTTCTGAATCTTCAAAATATGAATCTATATGAAGAATTCTGCTCAAGAGTCATTTTTAATTGTTTATAAGCATTAAAGTCTATATTATATTAATTATATTTTTCGCTGATTCAGAAAGCTTTGAAACAAACCCCACTGTATCTTAGTTAGCGTTATATAAGAGCTGCACAAGACAATTCATCTTTTTTTCAACAATAGCTTTATAATGAAACGTTTTCCTGATATCATATATTCTTTAAATATTGAGTCATTTGTAAAAACTCAGTTTGATTTTTTTTTTCAACAGAATAATTATGCAAGAGATGACAAATGTGTGGAAGAAGGTGTTCTGGGCAAAGTTTTTAAAAATATATCTTCCAACATAATCTCTTACAAAACTGTACATAGGCAATATCCACTAAGATCAGTGATATTTAATTTACTATTTAACATCAACCATACTGAAATTACTGAGGAAAAACACTTTGCTTTAAACTGTTTCCAGTTTATTTGTGTTTAAGTAAAATATGCTTGCTTCTTTACCTTTTGATAGAGACTCCTTATCGGGAAGTAAAGGAATTCATGATTTCGTTTTTTGCTTGATATACTATGAGAATGTTTTATTTATTGTACTTAATATACATTAACATTGCATTTAATATATTTTTAGAATTAATTTTGTATTAGAAATTACTTTTTTTTGTATTTATTCAATCATACGGGACAGAAACCACCACAAGTGTCAGTTTGGCACCCATCTCACATACTTAAAATGATCAACTGTCCCTCAGTGCTCAGAGTGCTTTGGTCTCACAGAACGGATGATCATTGTGGATTAGTTCAGCCCTCAGTGAGCAGTCATCACCTGAAAAAAAACTTTTAACCCTGACAAAGAGATAATGAGGACAGCCTAATGCTTTTCCCTGGCCCCATTTTCTTTTATCTGGCTGCTCTTGTTGAGCTCCGTCTGGCTGATTTATCTGAGTTAAACATCTCAAAGGAAGCACAGACCTGAGCTCAGACTCAGGGAACTGGGCCAATGTCTCTCGCTCAGATCTGGTGTTTCTCTGAGCAGAAGGCGTATGAGGATAGGAGTGTGCGTCTGAGTTGGAACGTGTGTGTCAGCCCTGGGCAGTCTCATGAAACGTGATTAAATTTCACTTTAAAGTCAAACAGAGTTAGAGCTCACATTTTTCATTTGTAATTTCCACCTAGCAGTACCTTATGTTACTATTGTAAAACACAGACTCTATCTATAGTACAGCTATAATTATTACAACATATGTGTTATAACTATTAACTACCATCCATCTATCCATCCATTCATCCATCCATCCATCCATGATGGGGTCACAGCGGTGGCAAGTCCAGGAGGGCGAACCAGAGATCCCTCTCCTCAGAAACTCTGTCCAGTTCATTCTGGGAGCAAAGCTTTCTCATGCTAAAATATCTAGGATATCTAGCCTCCTCAGTAAGGCCCTGAGGCCTCTTCCTAGAGGCCTCTGAAGGGAGAATCACAGCAGGTATTCTATCAGATGCCCGATCCACCTCAACAGACTCCTTTTGATAAAGATGCAATACCCCTACTCCAAACTTATCCCATCTCTAATAACGAGCTGAGTCACTCTATTAATAAGGCTATTTTTCTGCCTGCATTTAGCAACAAATATATGAACCTTTCATGAAAAAGACAGGGGTCACCACCGAGAGGCTGAAACACTAAGGTGTGGTACCATGTGGTCAAGTTGGAGCCAAACCTGGATCTACCGATGCTGAAGTTGGTACTCTGTTTATCCCTGCTAAGACTAGTTCATTGACATCTGTTTATTCATATTTCAGGTGAGCAGATCGTTACTTTATTTAGAACAGAGAAATCAAATCTTTCCTTCCATAACCTCTGTCCAAATTTACACTAAACAAAGCCACGCTTCTGTGGTTATCCATGTTGAGCCGTTTGCTTAACACTAAATAGCCCTCTTTAACGTTATAGCGGTTCTATCAAGTTCTCTACCACCTGTTTTCTAGTGAGGCATCAACACTCACACTTACAGTAATCAGTGGTTTGTATTATAAAGAATCTGGATTACTCAACATGTGGATATCTAGAGATGCATTGGAGGTAAAAATCACCCTTCAAACTGGATCCCATCCTAATAATTTCTGTACAACATGGCTGCATCATATACAGCAGGCATCACTGGAGCAGCAATATCAGACAAGGTAAAATAAAATAATTGTGTTGTTTAAAAAAATAGCCTTAGGGAAGGCAAAATATCATTATTTTTTATTATGTCACACTGAGATTAAGGAAGCCCTGAGGGATATGCGCTTTCACTAATGACTGCGTGTAGTTACACATGGATACACAGCTGTCATTACTAAGCTATGAGGAGCAAGAGGTCTGTTGCTTCTGTTTGAGGAAAAAAAAGGTTTTCTTATGTGGAAATGTACAAATGTGGGAGAACGTTAATCATGGGGAACGATAAGATCAATACTATTTATATTATTTCTATTCAGAAGAAATATAACTACAGCTTACAATTAAGAAGAACATATAATTCGCACCCCTTTGTTTTTTCTGTATAATTCTGTGATATTTATTATTTCAGGTGCATTCTCTTAAAGAACACCAATGAGAAAGGAAGCCTATATGAATAATTGTTTCATCCGGTGATGAGAAAAAGTATTTGAACCTTTAGGAATATCTTTGTTTTTTACTCTCACTTAAGTTAATCAAATTAATCTAGCTCACCATGTGTAAGAAAGTATTTACTTCCTACACTGTAAGAGATTGTGGCACACTTGGCAGAAACAACTGTTATAAAGCGTCTATGATTGCTGGTCGTTGGAGGAAATTTGGTTCAGTCTTCTTCACAAAATTATTTTATTTCAGCCAAACTGTTAAAAAAATGGTTTCATTTTACATAAATGTTCTGTTCATGGTCATAAACAAGCATCTTAATTGGATTTAAGTCTAGACTCTGACTAAACAATTACTGTTTTGAGTTACTCAGAGGTGGACTTGCTGTTATATTTTGGATCCTGCATTATAATCGAAGTCCACTTGAGCCTTAAATGATGAACTATTTTTTGTTTCTTTCCTCTAGGATTTTCTAACCCAAAGCAGAACTTGGCTTTCTATCAATTATGGCGGGTAGTCAAGGTCTTCAGAAGAAAAGCTTCGCCTGAGATGCATAAGATGCTAAAAGTGCGACTTTTGTTATAACAGTCTATTGAATCTTTTGACCTTGGAAGTTTCCTATCAATGAACTTAAATGAGGCAAGTAAAGCCTGCCGCTCTTTAGTTGTTCTATGTATTTTTGTGACCTGCTGATTAATCTGATTCTGGAGGGATCTTGAAATGCTGATTCCTTCTGTGGATGTTCAACACTATTGTATGTTAACCATTTATGGATACTGGCTCTCATCTGAGCTTATTGGAATTACAAAGTCATAAAAATGACTAAGCTAGTCATTAAACCAAAACTTCACTGGAGATTTGGCAAGAAAAACTAAACCAAAAAGGGTTTAGTCCCCCCCCCCCACACACACACACACACAAACACACACAAAGAACAAAAAAACAAACAAGAGGCAAATTCCTTTTTAAAGTCCTACATGCTGACATGGGGCTCTTAGGGGACACATACGAGCCCATCCTAAGAATAAACAGTTAGGGGTTAGGGAATCGCTTACATTTTCCTGCATTTATGCAACTGTACAGGAAAAGGTTAATGCAGGCAGGATAATGTCAGGGCCCCTCAGGCTTTGATCTGTAGGTAAAATATCTCAATATTTAACCTTTAGGTTGGATAATTTATTAGTTTTCCATTTGCAGTAAAGGGAATAAGGAAGAAGAGAAACTGCTGGGGATGTGTAACCTCTGGGTGACTCTGAATATATAAC
>JAUZNJ010039929.1:0-10552 GCA_034780135.1 Jordanella pulchra | reverse complement strand
GTTGAGAGTGATTGGCTGGAGCGGCTCGGCGGACCGGTCGTGGATTGGCTGCGGCGGGGGCGTGGTGAGTGGATGATCCGGAACAGCTGTGTGATGTCTCCCAGTCTGAATTTTCGCTTAAGCTCCATTACGCCCATGAATCAGCGGCACATTTACCTTCAGCAAAACATCCCTCATAGCAGCCCAGGAAGCTGAGGTACTGCAGTTAGAGTGGGCCTTCAAACTGACCAGCAGCAGGCAGTGTCCTGCACTGCATGTGTGGCAGATGACATCCACAATAGGAGAAACATTGTTTAAAAGGACAAACCAGGATGGGATCTTCATACCACATGAAAAGCTACTCTTTGCATCTTACACCTGCAGTAGCCCCAATGTAGCAATGTAGGCACAAAAACTTCACCCATCTTCAGTTGTACCTGACTGAAGCTGAAACCAAGCAAACCTCAAAGACTGTTATGAGAACCACAAAGACAACTCCTTACTCATAAAGGCCTAGGTCACACTTCTTCCACTAAGCTAATGGCTTGTCTGACCCACCTGAGCAATTTGCTCTAGCACCTCCAGGGCACCTCTGAGAGTTGTACAGCATGCTTCTTTAAAAGCAGACTGTACAAGACCTTATGATAAAGTTATACAAGAAAAGATATTACATGACTAAGCTTTTTGGTAATAAGTGTAATGGCTTGCAACACTGTGCTGCTAAACCTGGCCATCACAGTTGAGCCAACAGCATCCTAAAGGAATACACAAACAGCAAACATGTGGTGTGCCATGGAATTGCCATAATGACCTGAATTCCTTCCTAGATTTGCATGCCTCCCATAAAAAGTCATCTGTAACTTCATATTGAGTCCATAGGGATCATCCATCAGGAGGCAGACCCTTTTCTGGTGACACAATCACTAAAGCAACAGCAGGTTCACCTACAGGTGTACAATCCAGGCCTGCATTGACTGACTTGACCATCTGTGGAGAGATTTGAAAATACCTTTAGTCCCCCCAACAGGCCTAAAACTTATCCTCTGGTGGACAGATAAAACATGGGTGGGGAAAAGAGCAGAGCTGCAGGAAAAGAGGCATCCAATTGACATGTCTGAAACAAGGACTTCATTTCAGCCAACTTTATAGACAACCGCTTTACCTTTGTGATTAAGCCCTGGTAAGGTTTGGTCCACTCTCTTCTAGAGGGAGGCACAGAGACCATGCTCTCACCACTGTGGTTCAACTGCTTGGGGCCCCACCTGCCCAGAGGATGGGAAGTCAACATTCCTTCTGAGGAGACAACTTAGCCAATCAAGACAGACACCAATGTGACTTACAGTACTAACCATTGTGACTTTTTTAATAAGTATACATAGAGGTTTGGCCCAATATAAGGGCTGAAAATGCCAATGACCTAATTATTTAACTCAGGCATGTTGAGGCAACGGACACAGGTGCAAAAGTGTGCAGGTGTATAAGGTGCAAAACACCATACCACAAGGACTGGAATTAAAGAACCCTGATATAGATTTATTTTGCCAGGTTGAAAAGCCAGATTAATAAATGTTTTATTGATGCAAAATCTCATCTAAAAGACAGATGATTGACAAGTAAAAAGCGAGAAGAAATTCGCAAGGTAAATTGGGACTTTCCCATCTGCCATTATTCCAATTAAACATAAGTAGGAATATACCTAATTTTGAAACAGAGATATCTGATGGTCTGAAAAAGCAACGACATATGTCCCAGAAATATGTTAGGCAGGGAACAAAAAGATCAGGTCGAAAGACCAAAAACTCTCTAGTTGCTCTTGGAGGAACTTGAAGAACTCTTAGAGGCAGAGATGAATCACTTTCTCTTATCTCTCTCTACAGACGAGACCTGTAGAGTGTTGTAGACTTTGACTTTTCATTTCTGTGACACATCTTCACCATTTTACCTGATATCTCTGCAGCAAATGACAACCATTGTGCTCTTTCAGGCTTTAATGTTTTTCCCATTTGGATCTGTGCCACACACCCACTGCAGCTATTTACATTTTAATTCCAATTTTAATCATAAGGTTTTGCATTTTTGTGTGGTTCAACATCACAGCTGCTGTTATGTTCTCATCTCCTTCAAAAGCCAGTATTCCAGCACCCTTTAGCAAAATGACAGCACTTAAGAGAAATGGCAGTTTAATTTTTCTTATTAATAAATTCACTGTACTTAGTTACTCGTAGTTGTTTGATTTGAACACATATTGCAGTCTTATTCCCAAAATGAACTATTTTGGGCAAGCAATTGCTTCTAACAAAATTTTAACATCACATTGAAACTCAAGTGAAAAAAGTTCAAATATGTTTTTATTGCTTATTGGCTTTCACTCAAAAGGAGAACAGTTGGGTGTGCAGGTGGCGCAGGGGTTAGCGCGCACAACCCATGTATGGAGGCCTTAGTCCTTGACGCGGGCGACCCAGGTTCAAATCTGGCTTGTGGTCCTTTCCTGCATGTCTCTCCCCCTTTCTCATACCCCCTTTCCTGTCAGCCTACTGTCAGATAAATGAGCCACTAGTGCTGTAAAAAAGCTCAAAAAAAAAACCCAGTCAATTCTTGTTCATAGTGAAGAATGAAAGCAGAAGTCTATTTGAAAGACTCACTAGACTTTCTCTTGCTTGGTTTGTTAGTTACATACCACTTCAGAAAATAATTGTCACAGCAAAAGTACAGAAAGGTAAAGAATAAACAGGCATTTTGGTAAAGGCCTAGAAAAATAAAATGGTAATGTGGCAAGGTGCACACTAGAGAGGGCCCGGGCGGGATTTAATCCAAAGACTTGCAGGTGAAAGTCACACGCACTGACCAGTCAGCCAAAGGAATATCCCCTTGGCCAGGTAGCCAAGGCGCATGATCAGTTGGAGGCATAGTGATAGGACCCCACACTGTCACATCTCTCCCCGTCTTTTCCAAAGCATGTCCTCGTGCTCCACGCAGGTTGCCACAATTAATTTTTGAATCCATGGACCGGTTTAGCGGCATTGCACATGGATTGCACATGGATCCTGCAAACAGAGGAGGTGGCCTCAGACATAATTTATCACCCACATACAAAGCACTTTTAGGAACCTTACCCAAAAGATTCACCACACACCTTCCTCCACCTGACTCAACAGAGCCATCTGACCGAAACCACTCTGACGACCTACTTAACGACCCATCAGAGCCATCTTTGTTTCTTCTCTCCCCCTTATATAACGTTTGGTCACACCTACAGTATAATTATCTCTGTTTTCTCCTGCATCAGTTAGAACTGAAGAAGTCTCTTGGATGAGAGGCGAAACGTCTTTTAGAAAACTACACGTCCAGTTGCCTAAACTGAACTTTCCTAGCCTGTTTGACTAATGTTTTAAACTTAAAACTTTAAACTTAATCTTCATCTGCTGCCAGGTGCACGTCTCCCGTGTGACACAGCACTGAAATATGATACATTGATCCACCAACATTTACCAAGTAAACTGGTTTCCTGTTTACACCTGTTATGGCAGGCAGTCATATTTATTAATTTGTCTGAATATGTAGGCCTATTTATTACATCTGAAATGTGTTTTTTCCTTGTAAAAATAACATTTTTAACAAAACGACATCCTTCATATCTAAAATAAACATTCTTCAAATCTAAAATGAATTTCAGATCTACATATTCCTATTGTAACTGGTCATATTTAGGAAGAAATGTATTTCAGATATATGTTCACTCAAGCTGATAAATGTAACAATGGCAACCTAAAAGGTGTAAACATTTTTAGGTATATGAAAACTAATTCTCAGACGTGCAGTTTTGTTTTTTGACATTCTGATATTCAGTTTCTATTGCAAAAAATGTATCTTAGAAAATTAATTAGTATATTTCCAACTAGGAATGTGATTGGTGTATCCTACAACACTCTTGAATTGAAATGTTTAATATCAAAGTATCTCACTGAGTGTCCTGTACAGAGGTTGATCACACTTTTAATTGAAAGGGCACCAAACCTTACTGCAAAACAGGGCAGACTTGTCAACCACACCAAAGAAACCAGTAACTCTTGAAAACTATAGATCTTGATCAACTTGAGCCGACAGTATCCATTGTGGAGGCCGTAGGCTAGACATAACTTATTTTCATGACAGATAGGCTAGGTAAGCATTTGTAGAAACTACCAACAAAAAAAAAAAGATATTTCTAACAATAGACACTGTTGATTATCTAAAATGCTACCCATTGAGGAAGGACCAATTTGTGTTAAAAGGAATCTGCATGTAGATACAGTCCACATTACTTTTTCTCTTTGAAGGGGTTAATCTGACAACATTTTGATGAAGAATTTATAAATGTATGGAAAATGGGTTAAAAAAGGTGGAAAGCTTTTCTTTTTATCTTTTTTTTCATTATAAAAAGAGATAAAGTGTGTTTAAAGTATGTTTTATTCAGTAGCACCTATATACTGTTTTTTGTTGTAAACTGAATACTGATAAAGAATAGAATAACTTTACGAAGAAAGGAACAGGTGATCATGGAACTAAGAAGCAAAAATAACACCCTAACATTAGGTCATGATTAATGCATGTCAGAGGTGAACAGCATTAAATGAGCTTTTGCGTTATTAATTACACTTCCTGGATTTGCTCATTAACATTTATTATTGGCAGTAATTTTTCATATGAAGTTTAATCTAATACCCAGTGACTAAATAAATTATATTTTAATAATTTGCAAGAGAACTTACAGTGTAGAAAAAAAGGTTAAAATATTCCTACCTACAAAAAGTTAGAAGAGATGATGAAAAGACTTTAAGGTAGAAAATACATTAGATATCATAAAACACCAGAGGCCCATTTTACAAAGCAGGTTTAACAAACTCAGAGTCAAATCCTCAACTTTGAATTGATTCTAGCCTAAGGTTGGCAACTCTGAGTTTTCAGCTTCACAATGTTGTTGTGAGTTAGTTTAATCATCTCTGAGTAGGTTCATCCAGAGTTGAGCACATATGTAACGAATATGAAAACCCATTATCATTGGAACCCCAATGCAAGAGTCACCTTGACAACAGGCAACAGCAAGTGCCTATTTCACACCACTGGAACTTGAGATTTTAATGCACACAAAAAAATAGGATAATATGTTCAAAAGAAAGTGCAACAGGATTACAGCTGCAAAGGAGAGGGAGATGATTGTAGAAGATTGTTGCTTGAGTTAATGTGTAAGTTTATAAGTATGGCAGGCCAATTTAACATTTATTAAACCTCTCTATTGTTCCATTTTTAAATAGCTAAAATAGGATTCTTTCAGGTCAAAATAGCATTCCCAGTCAAAATTGTACTAATAGATTTTCTAAATTACATTTTTGCAGTAAAAAGAGAGTATCAGAATGTCAAAAAACAAAGTTGCACTTTTAAGAATTACTTTGCATATCGCTAAAAATTGTTACATATTTTAAGTGGCCGTTGTGACTTTTATCAGCTTGACCAAACATGTATTTAAATGTGAAACCCATTTCTTCCTAATCAAAAAAAAAAACAAAATTAACAGTAACAATTGGAATAAGGAGATTTCAAATTCATTTTAGACTACCAGAGTGTTTATTATAGATAAGAACAATGTCTTTTTGTTTGAACTTTTCATTTTGTCAAGGAAAAGATCTATTTAAGATATTAGAAACACATATATAGTGAAAATAATAAATAACAATTGTCCTGCTATAGCCTGTTATAACCAAGATAACATTACGGGGAATACTACTAGTTTACTTCTTGAATGGTAGTGGATCAATTTAGGTGCAATCACCTGTCAGCGGGTAAGGATGAATTATATAAAAACATTGTTCTAACAGGTAGGACCTGTGCATCATCTCACGAGGTACCTTCTCATTTTGATTCTGTCTTCCATTACACAGTAAACATTTAGTGGCTGTTTGACTGTTGAATGCTGTTATAGTGCTGTTATTAAGCACATCAATGTTCTCCTATCGATATCAAGTTCTGTGAAATACCTATTAAAAAGTCTGTGCATGTTTGCGAATATGAGAAAAGATTGGGTTGTGGATGTACAATGAAAATGTGAGATGAAACGGTAGTTAACCTTGAAACATATCATGCCATTAAAGGAATTTGCCGCTGAACAATTTCTGACGGTTTTACAAAAAAAAAATAAATAAATAAAGATGATGTTAAGGTTTGCGCTGAAGTATGTTCTTAATTTTCATTGCAACATTGCTCTGTTGCGGTCACCAGCTTGCTGTTTTCCTTGCTGTTGCATTATGGGTATTTCTGGCGCTGAGAATCACACATCGTAAAATCCCGCCTGGTTTTCGTTAAACCTGCTTCGTGAAATGGGCCTCAGAACGGTGGCTAAATTCTTAACATTGAGGGAAAAAAACTGTTTTAAAGTGTTCAACCAAACTAGTAGTCTTTGCCCACTTTACACATTTATTTCTGTGTTTTACACAGACTTAGCTGTGCAAGCCCTATTAAAGGTTAATTTTGGTAATTAAAGTGTCTTTAATTACAGTGACATAACACACCAAATTGCTGCTCTTTAGGGAATCAAAGAAATTTCAATTTGTGTTAAACTCATAATTTAAACAGTTAGAAACATAAGCACAGAGGTCTGATCCCACCAACCTGTCTGTGTGTGAACTAATTTGAGTTGTAAGAGGCCAATACATCCCCAATACATATAACTAGCTTTGTTTTTGAGGTACAGTTCTTCTGGCTTACTTCTTGCTTTGGTGGTGAAGAAGGATTAGTCCTACAATCAGTGAATAATCATCCAACAGAGAAAGTATAAAAACAGAACCTGAAAAAGAAAGACAAAAACAATTCATCCATACTTTTACTTTTCTTCTCAATCTATAATAACTTACTTACCAAGCAGCTAAATATGCTGGTACTTTGAATCAAAATCTAGTTCTAAATTTAATCTTTTAAATCTTCTTCTAAATGCAACCCCTTACCCCAGAGCCTATTGCCTATGCTGCAGCCCCCTCATTTAAAGCAGATGTTCTCCTATCAAGGTATTTACCAGGTTTAACTCTTCTCTGTGGCTTAAGCCCAGTGAGAACAGCCACTCTCAAGGCCCTGTAGCTGGAATTATCTGTCAAAGCAACAAACGTGTGTTGAAGATTTAGAGATGCAACTTTAAGTCCCATCTAAAGTATAAAATTTCCCTTTATGAAATATTTCGATCTGTAGTCTGTTTCAGAGTGTGTTAATTTCTTATTGTTTGTGCTACATACTAGGGGTTGTAAGAAGAAAAACATTAGAGAGTAAGTACAAGTTGTGTGTTTAGATTGTCAAGATTAGATTACAGTTTTGAAATTAAATAAAGAGTAAAGAAAGTTTCAACCAGAGAATACTTTTAGTTTGGCTTTTAGTTTTGGCTTTAGAAAATAAAAAAAAAAAATTTAAGAAACTTACATATATATAAAAAACAGACATGGGATGAGGTTTAAATAAAAAAAAATGTGCAGTCCTACAGTTGCAACATCCTCCCTGCCTCCCAAAGGCAGATCTGTTCATGTTCTCCCTAATTACCCTGTTCACTATCACTCATCTTTTCCTTCACTTTGAAGTGTTACTCTTGCTCTCCTCTCAATCAGTCATTTTTTGCTACCTCCCAAGCTCCCTGCTCTCCTCATTTCCACATCATTGTCCCCACTCAAGTATGCGTTAGGGTATTTGACCTAGATGCTTTCATGCTTATCATTCTGTAGTACAGTGTACCCTGCAGGCTGCAGTAAACAAACCAGATGTTTATTTGTGTGAGCAAGCAATGCCAACACTAGAACACATATGGTGTGTGTTCAGCAGCAGCTGAGGAGCAGATGGAATATGAATCCAATAGATTCTCATTTTACAGAGATGAGAATAAAATTTCAGAGCATAAAGAAAATTATCTCTGATTGTAAGTAATGCATTTAAACCTCAGAAAATAAACTACAAAGAAGGGCCAAATCAGTTTATCATTAACCTTATGTATTTTTTAGCGATCATATTTTACCACTAATCTAAGGACTTATGTAATGTAAGGACCTTTTTCCTGGGTAATGGATGGTATGGAGATAAACTGGGGCCATTAAGTTTGTTAAAAGACTTGCTCAAAAAATTTTACCTGAAAAAAAAGTTTTTGAAAGAAATAGTTTGCTTAAAAAAAATTGTATCTGAAAGATTTTGTTGATGAAAAAACTACTATTCATTTTTTTTTTCAATTGCGTAAATGTTCAAGTTGCTAATTAGTCATTTAACAAAGCATCCATATCAACGTAATGCATATAATTGACGTGTATGACAATCTCACCTCCTGGATGTAACTCAATGGAGTAAAGAGGAAGACTTGTGAGCAAAAATAAAACACAAAAACATCAGTTGATCTGGTTAGTTGGACTTTTTAATTCAATAATATACGGACTACAATAAAGCTGGAAGCAGCAAATGGTGAAAATCTACTCCCTTTTTAAAAAGTAAAAGCCATCAAACACCATGCAGCCCCAAATGTACAGAAATACCTCTATGCCTTTCCTACTTAAATTAAACTTCCTTTGATGACTAGGATTTCTGTTTCAATCTCATTCAGACTCTCAGCTCCACAAAATCAATGTTTCACTAAGACAGACCCCTACTGTGCCATTTCGGCACAGTTTGGCACAATTTTTGAAATTTGGAAATATAAAGTTTGGAATACCATACAATATTTGGTTATAAAGACACAGTTTTCCTCATAAAACCACAATTTTTTTTTCAGCGTTCCTTTGTACACTGTAATTACACACTATATGTACAAAACTAAGTGAAAAATAGATGCTTGAAGAGGCACGGGCATATCTAAATAACCGTTTGTCAGGGACCTTCATACCTCTTTGGAACCTCTTTGAAAATGTTGCATTTTACAAATCCAGTGATATGCACCAATTAGAAATGGACAGAAGCCCCAGCAAATCACAGGCGAGAGTATCAAACGTTTTCATGAATTACAGTTTCCAAATATGGGCATGCTGTAGCACCACAATACAATGAGATGAAGTTTTTAGTTAAATGAGAAGCTATCAACTGGATGTATTTGAGTAAATCCCATTTATTTGGATGAAAATATCTTCTGATGAAAAAAACAGCAAAGATAGGACAGGTTTTATGTACTGTTTTGATTTTGGCCTTGTTTTTAGAGGCGAATGCAAGAGAACCTGTAAATCTTGTATAGAAAGATAAAAAATGCTGCATCTATTCCAATGTTTCTAATGCAATGTTTAGCCAAATTCAAGTCACATGCAATATGGTATAAATCCCTCCTCAATACTGTTAATTATTCTGTGGCTTGGAATGGTTATTAAGAGGTGTAGCTTTCCTTTTAATGACATATAAACATTTCTGAAGGTGCATTAAATAGTGGCTTTGCTAAGTTTTCCATTATCTTCTGCATTCTCCGGCATAATGTCACATTATGTTGTGACAAAAAAAAAATGATTTCAATGATTAACAGAGATTTAAATCCAGATGTCATTCTTAATATACCCAGGCTTTGATATTGTGAAAAAAAATCTATCTCCTATTATTCTATATTACATATCTTTATTTATCCCAATTACTTATAAAATTATTCACTCCGGTCTTTCCACCTGCAAGGCCATACACCGTTGTTTTGTATATGTTATGTTGTTTTGGGACAACAAATAATCCTCTCATAACAAGCCTCTCATAATGCTGCACCCCAACCTTTTTCTGTGTTTTGGTTCTGCTTCAAACTCATAATGTATAACAATTGTCAGTAGGGCAATAAATCAATAAAATTGATTTATCAAATGTTTTGGTTTTGAATATTTAATTTGGGAAAACCTGGATTTCCTTAAACTACTGTACTCCACTCCGTGAGCTTCTATGGCTCAAGGTGACATTAGGTCATAACTTTTTGTTCTTATATTGTCATGTTTGGATTCTTAAGAGCCAAAACGCAGAACACCACAGGAGACGAGGTAAACTTCTGGATTTTATTTAAAGGTCTGACAATAACTCTAAGGGGAAACTTTGAAGAGGGAGGATTCAGTCTGTGGTTCGTCTCTCTGAAGAAACAGGGAAAGGTTGGTGAGTTCAAGTTGCTTCAGAAATTTGCATGTCGGAGTAAAGTGTAGAACGGCCTTAGTTGTTCCAAAGATTCTGATCTGTCCAGGTAGGAGATCCTTGTCAGGGTTTCTCAGGGTTATGTTTCAAACAATCAGGGAAGTATTAGTTCCAAAGGATCCGCTTGAGAACGTCAGAAAGTTTGTAGATTGGATCTTCACTGTGGCGGAGGGTGAGCAGCCTGACTGTACCTGAAGGGAGATGGAGACGCTTGTGACTGCCAGCAAGTTACACTAACTTGGAAAGAGAATCTTCTGGAGGAGATGATTACTGGGAGCGTTAGCCACTGGGTAAAACCCACGGCATCTTAGAAACAAAGGAAACAATATGACAAGATCTCCTTTCAGATTTCTCAGGACTCCTCTGGATAAAAGAATCAGAATCAGAATCAGAATCGGGTTTATTGCCATTGTTAGTGAAGGAGTTCACAAACTAGGAATTTTTT
>JAUZNJ010039928.1:0-34706 GCA_034780135.1 Jordanella pulchra | reverse complement strand
ACTAGTCGACATCGACTCGACTATTATCATGATGTAGTCGACCTTAAAAAATATGTAGTCGTTCAACCCCTAATGTGCGCAGAATTCTTGTTTTAAAAATTTGACTTCGAATAGTCCTAAACTCTGATGCTATTCAAGCTCACAATAGATAGAATGAAGTATGAGCCCATTGCATTTAACCAGAATCAGAGTCAAATGAAAATATAGGAGCTTATACTTATTTGCTCTTTGAAACGCTGGTCTGAAATAGTGAAAACCAATGATGAATTTTTCTTCTCATTTTTGCCTAAATTTCTATATAATCATACATCCATCACTTCTACATCCCTTTAGTGTTGTTAAACTCCTCACCAGTCATAAACTCTTCTTCCACTGCAGCAGTTTGTGTTAACCACTTTATGTTTGGTGCCAGGTGTAATTTGCTTTACTGCTTTCTTAGTAGATTTTCTTTCTGGAAAGTGTTTAGTAAGGCTGAAGTCCAAATCACAGTTGCTGTGACCTAAGCGGCACACAGCTTTGTGTTCTCCTTGGTTTCTATAGCGTTCTTGTCACTGTTTAGCGTAAATAAACAGTCTTTCAATGGAAGAGGCTCATGTAACAATGTGACCTCATGGAGGATTGATGTTTGGGTCGACTTTTGTTTTAGGTAATTAGGCTGATGAATGACAATGGCTTGGACATACTTCTACATCAAGAATTTGGGTAATGAATCATTCCAACATTGTGCAACATTTTACAGAAACAATAAGCGAGTATGAGCCCCCAAAAAACGATGACATGATGATGTCAGTAACTTGTCAAAACCAGCTTCTACATTGTCTTTTATTTCCAAAGCTCATTTTTTCTTTTTTGCGATGTGAATTGAAAGTGTGGTTTTTAAGTCTGTGGTCACAGCCTATATCATTGTTTTCTTTTTTTCTTTTTTATCACGATCAGTGTGATCTTACTGAACGTGAAAGAGATAGTGGATGAGCCTCAGCCATGATGACAAAGCAAACCTTACAGACTCTTTTAGGCCTTTTTATTCAGTTCTTATTATGAATCATACCAAACATATGTTACCTGCGTTTTAGCAAACAGCAGTCTCAGTCATTTACACTTTACACCTCTAGCTGATGTGCCCCCTAAACTCACAGCAGACACTCCCATTACCTGCAGCTTATGTCACTCACAGAGATAGGACAGGACAGCAGCTGAGAGATTTCCTAGGTTAGGCTACATTACAATTTAGTAGTCAGAAGGGGTGACTACATTGTGGTTTTATATCCAACACAATCAGAATGTAGTCTGTCATTAGCATACAAAATAAAGTTTGAAATGTCAGCATGGAGCACATGCTTATAGGTGTGCAGCTGACAGATCCTCCCTCATTCACATCCCAGAGGGTCTTGAACATTTCCTATTTTCTGTGATTTTCCTCTTTTAATTTTGGCATTTCAGTTTTTCCCCACAAAAGTATATTATATACATATAATCAAATGTTATTTTGAAGCTATTTTTACATCCCATTATGTCACATTCAGAGTTAAGGATAGACCTGATTTTTTGAATTTTGAAAACGCGTCTTTAGGAGGGTCTAAATTGATATTAACAATGCTATAACTGAGATAGAAACAAACACTGAGAATAACATTACAGTCTCGTCTTCAAGTGTGAACTGGGTAAAAGAAGAGGCAAATAAAATGTGACACATCTGTGCTACAAATACAGGGGGATGATAGACTCATTGCAGCCTTGAAATAGTACATATTGAATAGGAAACTCAAGGAAATAGTGAATCAGCAGTGAAAACAATTGGATAATTACCATCTGTCGTCCAGCAAGCAGGAGAATGTTGAGTGGATTTTAAATGTCAGTGCATTTGTTTGTGAAAGATAGATGCCAAGGCCTGCCCTGTGTTGCTTCTGATATGTTTATATTTAGGGATGCAAGCAAATGGAAATTCTTGGCCGAAACCGAAAATTAGGAAACCAAGGCGAAAAGCTGAAACTCAGAAAGAAATAATGTTATATATTAGAACCATAGCATTATTGGCTATTATGTGTACTAACCCTCTTACAAAAAAATCATATTATTTTTATACACTTTCTAATAAATTAATTACAAAAGTATCACAATATTAATTTACTAATGGCATTATTTTGTTTCACCCTTTACCCTGGCTGTATCACTGGAAAACTTTCTTGCATTTTCAAACACGTCTGCCATAGACCAAGTGGGTGTGTTTGGTGTCAGTTCCCTTTTCTCTGTTAAAATTCTTCTCATATTCAGAATGGTGATGGAGAAGTTTGGTTTTCTATGGCATTTTGTGCCACTGACCTGAGCGCACAGTGAGAACAGTGTGCAGCATTTAAACTCGCACCCCCTCATTTAAAACCTGTCTGCCGAGGACTCAACTATGACAAATTCTCCTCATCTACCTCTGTTCTCTTGCTTCACTCCTTTTCTTTGCAAGCTTGACAATGTTTCTGCGTGCTGGCTGTGCTTTGTGCTTGTAATCCTTTTTTTCACGATGGATGCGCTGTTTGTCACATCATCACAAGTTCTGGCCATTTTGTTACTATGTTAAATGTCTATCCATAATTTTTGGTGGCCAAACTTTAAGTGCATCCCTACCTATATTGCGTGGTGCCTTCCCTGGTTGGTTGAAATTCAGCACAAAGAAATAATAGGTTGGTCTGGGATTGGTTATCTCTTTCAGTCAATCAGAATTACTCAAACTACAGCAGGTATTGAATGAGTATGAATGTGGTATTATGCGTGAGAAATGTCATGTGTGGCATCTAGTGTGAAAATGGATGACTGTCACACTCAGACCTGATGCTTGGCAGCCCTGATTTTGGTCTATAAACTAGAGATGTCCGGATCTGATATTGATATTGGAAATTGGTCCTATATGATTAAAAAATGAATATCAAGAGTAGACGCAAAGTGCGTCAGTTGTTCTCATACCTGGTGTTGTTAAGTATTGTTTTCTCTTTGTGAAATAGCACTAAGTAATGAAAGTATATATGATGCATGCTAATATTGTATCAGGTCAATATCGGCATCAGTCAATACTCAAAGCTACAATATCGGTATCGATTTGTATCGGGACACTCTGACATAAACAAAATAAAAGCCTCTTAAAGACTGCAAAGATAACCCAAACTTTTTTGATAAAACATTTTTGAAATATTTACTTTAAAAACAATGCACATAAAACCTGGAATGTCATTCGGTGACAAATGCTGTAATGACAGACTGTGATATATATTGAAATATCCAAAATGTGCTTCAAGGTCATATCACCATTATTAAATAAATAGTATTGTAATTTATATGGATTAGAGACTATGCAACAACCATATTACACCATAAGGATAGTTTTTCTTGTTCCACATTTCTGCCGTTTCCTCTATATGTCTGTGGCAACCTGGAAAACAGAAAATCAGAATCTTTCATTCATGCATAAAAAGCTAGACTGGTAGAGAAATAAAAAGGTTTTCTTTAACCAAATTCTCTCACCTCATCTATTATTCTCTGCAGCTCCACTTGAGTTAAAAAAAACCCTTTCTTGAATGTCAATAGTATGGAAGGTGAAGAGCGGCGCAATACAATAAGTAAATAAGTAATGAAATAATTATTTAAATGTGTCATTAATTTGATAAAACTTGAAATAATTACAGAGGTAAATATATAGATTTTATTTTAAGAAGTGAATATAAGTATTTCATGATTTAATAAATGATTTCATTGTCCTGCACTTTGGAACATTGTGAAATAATCTAAACTGACACACATCCATTAAAGTCAAGAAGGCGGGACTACAGCTGCATAGAAACCCTGATTTCTGATTGGCAGTTTCGCACTCAGTGAGATAAGAAAACTTCTTCCTGGTTTTCCTTCACTCTAATATCAGCATTTTTGCTAGAAAAGTTGTAAGTCAGTGATTGGACCTAGCTTTGATTCTGTTGAAATCTCAGGCAGTTTCCACAGCAGTAGACCACAGCAACCTCTCCCATACCTTTATTAGATATATTTCAGATCGAGTTAGGGTTATAGAGGCTATATTTGCAAAACACTATGTTTGGTAAACAAATTACGACAACATTAGTAAAATTATTTCCTCCTTTCCCAGTAAAAATATTGACTTTCAAGAGAAAACCTGGAAGAAGTTTTCTTGTCTTGCTGAGTTAGAAGCAGCCAATCAGATGTCAGGGTTTACACGAGAGTGGCACTAGTTCCGCCTCCTTGGCTGTGATGGATGTGTGACAGGTGATGTAAATGATGTGTGAATTGATGGTGTGCCAAAGTGCAGGAAACATAAATTGATTTATTAAATCATGAAATGATTATAATCACTTCATAAAATAAAAAGACATATTTAACTGGGGTCTATATAATCATTTATATTTTTAATAAATAAATTCTATATTTATTTCCAGTTTCAATAAAGAATTGATGCACATAAAAAGATATTTCATAAGCTATTTATTGAACTGTAGCATTTGTGTTGTCCATACAGTTTAACTGGTGGGTTTCTTTCTTTTAATTGAAGAAAAATTCATATTGACGGGGTTTCAGAAGAAAATACAAGTTTACTTTTTGAAGTTTAGCCCTTGATAATACAACCTCATCTCTGGCTTTATTAATTACCTGCCACATGTTACATTTACATTGACATACCAAACTATTCACCATGTTACCGAGCATCTAAACATCATTTATAAGCTTACAAAGCATTTCTGTACACTTTTGCTTCCAAAGCTTTAATAAACACTGTCAGCATGTTTACACTTAAACAACAACTTTGGACAGAAGCGCTTTGATTTCAGTGAGGTGATGAACTGACATGCATGCTTTATTGTGAAGCGAGCATGAAGTAACTCCTAAAACATGTCAGCAGTTATGAATAATTTAGAAGTGCAGTCATGTTATTGTGGCTGTATTCCCAGTGTCCAATTTTCTGCTCACAGTCAAGCTTTCTGCTGAGTAACTCACCCCACCTCCACATCTGCAACAAATGTTTCTATAGGAGGGCCTACGTTATGTAAAAACATGCCCTCACCTTTATAAACCGTTCCTGATGTAGCTGGCTAGCAATATTTAGAAGCTGATTTACAGCGAGAAAAACTGGCCAAAAATGAAATCATTGCAGTTTAGTCATATGTTGCTTTTGTTGGGCAACAGGATAGAAGAGGTTTTTGGTTCAAAATGTGGACACGGAAAAAATATGCAAAAAAAAAAAAAAGGTTGGAAGAAGGAATTGTGGATAATTGCAATAGTTTTATTCATAAATCAGCTTTTGAATGATCTTAAATGTAATAAATAAAGCGAACTGGTTGAGGAAAGTTAATAATATAATCACATTCTTGTTTGGGTTGTTACTACTATATCTAGAGACACAAGGATTTTTAAATGAGAGAGCGACTGGTATGACGTCCCCTATGGCCAATACTGGTATCAATATTTGATAATCAGGCTTTATGGTTGACTGTATGTAACAGTTTAGTTGTGAATATGTTCACCCAAGATTTGCATAGTTTTTACCAGAAGTAGCTGTTGTTCTCCTAACAATTGTTTCTGTAAAACTGGGTTTTGAGACAAATCATCACTGGGATGAGATTATTTGTTTATTTATTTAATCCTATGCTCTTTAAAGAGAATAGTTTTTCTCTTGGCCACAGATATAGTATATCTGTCCAGACCTTTTATAATTATCCCTTCACATACTTTAACACTTAGAATACTAACTGATGCCAGTGGAGTCTGATAAAGAGCTCTTAAATTAGCTGGTAAAGACAAGCTGATATTCATAATGTATTCCTCCACCTGAAAAATGTTCATTTTTTATGACCGTCTTAGACTTTATACATTCATTCAACAGAAGGAAAAAACTTACTAAACAACAGTCTTTCTGTTACCTAGCAGAATGAAATAAACATAGTAAAACTGTACTATATTTGTTAGGTAAGGTTCTTTCATCTTCTGTGGAAGATTTATGAGGAAAAAAATCTGCCTCTGTGTCTCACAGATCCTACCCCCAGCTTTTGACCATAAACCTTCACTTCCCGCCCAGCTGGATCTGGTGCTTAACTGAGTCTTAACTCTTAGTATCCATTTAGAGTCCCTTTACACCTATTAGGATGAGATGTGCTATTAACTTTGGCATCTAAACTCCCTGCGGGATGTGACAACACCAATCAGTGCAGCAAATGTAATCTTTTTTAACAAGACCTCAGCGTTCTTGGGTCGATATGTGTTTGCACTAAATTGTTGGTGCTTTTTTTTGTATTTTGGTCGTCTGACTCCTGTTAATCAGTTGGACTGTTTTATAATGGTGAATGACAATAATATCTCTATAATACATATAGAAATTGTCTGGATGTACTATTCCAGGTGCATTAAAGCCAAATTACCCCCCAGCACTCACACGCACACACACACGCACACATATTCCCCTCCCAACCTTTTCACTCACACAGAGGCACACTTCCTGAATTTAAAATCAAACACAGCTGTGTTCCCGGCAGTGCTGTGGATCTTGCTACTCATCTGTTATGAAAAATATCCTCAAAGAGGAATATTCCACTAGTGTCTTCATAAGCTGAATGGCCTGGTTTTGAGTTTGACAGAAGGAGGTGCTAAAAAAAACAAGTACAGTAAATTCAAGGAGAACTTGAAGAGTGAAAACAAGCATGTTACTGAGAGTAAATAACTGTGTGTGTGTGTGTGTGTTGTTGTTTTGTACCTTCCCCTTCACCACTCAGCCCCAGAGGGAACTGTTGCTCTCTTTAATGTAGACCCCAGGGCTGTTTATCCAGATGTGGAACTTCCCGATCCCCCAGTGACCTTCAGACTCTGTGCAACATTTCTGCTCCAACATAAAAAGTAATAAATCATGTGGTATTCATTGTTCTCACCCAGGGATCCAGGAGGGCACCCAGTGCACAAAGTGTAAGAATGAATGGGCGCTGAAGACCTCTATAGCTCTGCTCTATGTGTTGTGCACCCTCCTCACTATTGCTGTTGCCGCTCTTGGATATAAAGGTGAGATGAGCTTTCACTTCTTTAAAGAATGCATGACATTTTGACAGTTCCTCATTTTTTCTTATGTTTTTAGGGGTACATCTTATGATTGTGATCTTCTTTTAATTTTGAATGTATAATTTTGAGTCATTTGGATAAATCTGTAAAAAGAAAAAAAAAAGGAAAACTGAGCTTGCAGCAAAACTTGAAGACTGATGGCCTCTCTTATTAAACACTGAGCTTAGGAACAGGTGCAAAGCACAATGGACATCTTCAAGAAAAGAATAAACTCAGTTCCTCCTTAAGATAAAGATCTATTGCTAAAATAAGCATGATTGTTTTTTAAAAAAAGATTTGCTTATTGAAATACATTTTTCTATAATGATAACCATAGTATAATGTATTGTTTCTTATGGGAAAATTTAATGATGTTGTGACCTAATCGCCTTTTTGGTATAAGTTATGCAACAAGGATCTCAAAACAGCATGGGACACTAAAGAAAAACCAATAATACCAAATATAGACTTGGCCTTCAGATGTGTTGTATTCATCTTGCTTTAAGCCTTTAACAAGAGGTTCATTTAAGTTGATATAACCATTTTTCCATTTTATACCTTTTCTTTAAATGCTTGTACAGTTGAACAGTCACTCTTGTCTTTGTTTGTAACCCTTGAAAATCTTATGCACTATAAAACGGAGACTTTGTTATATTGTGTTAACATCTACTTGACAGTGATTTGATAAAAGCAATGTTATCCTAGATCTAAAGATAAATTGAGAACAAATGTCCATATCAGGGAAATTAGATTGTGATCATGCATAATAAGAATACCAAAAAAGAAATGTATTATTAATATTAACTTGAAATTTATTTGCATATGACACACTGTTTTACCCAGGAATATTTTGGCATGTCCACCATTTTGGAAGTGGCTGCACAAATAACGCCTGTAGGCCATCCACAGGATAAAGCCTGGGTCACACTAGTTGCATCTGACTTTTTAACCACTGATCAAAATTTCTTTCACACTGTCACACTGACTGCAGTTCGTATAGAGAGGCTCCTGCTATGCACAAAGCAGATCCCGATCTGTGCAGATTTTTTTTCACTTTTGTCTCACAAATTCAAACAACGTCCCACATTTGACTGAGTCAGATGATTTACAAACCAAAGCCCCACTTCATTACCTGCAGAGCATTTCTTAAACAGAACAGATATTTTTTTCTTTAGACTCTAGTGGCCTTTATGTTTCTGTTATATTTGAAACTAGGCAGACAAGAAACCGGAGTAGAGGGAGGGGAAGACATGCAGCAAAGGTCATCAGGCCGTGATTCGAACCACTGACAGCCGTGTTAAGGACCAAAGGCTCTGAATATGGGTCACGTGTTTAACGATTGTGCCAATGCCATGCCCCAGATGTTTTATTTAGTAAAAAATAGTAGAAACTACATTTAAAGAAAGGTTTAATGCAAAAGTTTGTTAATGTTTTTTTTTTTCTGTTAGGGTAGAGTGACAAACTGCTCTTCTGTACTGCTGGCATGGTAGTACATAGAAATGCTTCACGGACAGGCCGTATTATCAGCAATGCAGTGGTAACGGTGCTTAATATGTAAAGGTTTACTACGAGACCATTGCACATATTTTATGACAACAACAAGAGACCAAACTGTAGTAAATCGAAAAGCCTCATGTTACTACTCAAACCTTTTGCATGTGGCCAAAATAAGCTTCTAGCATAATGTCCCCGGTAACAGGATGTGCTTAAAAGTCTAACAACCACTGTATGTTTTGGAAAATGTACTCTCTGTGCTACACAGCAACTTTTGCATGATTAAAGCTAACGCTATTGCACGTTAGGTCTAAACATGCCCTATGGTGTTTTATTTCCCACTCACTTAGAAATGCCCCTAGTTCCTTTAAAAGTTTATGATAATGACCTATTTGGACAATATTTTGGATCTTTCAGCGTCTCCTAGGGGTTCTTTTGCAAATGTTTTAATCCTAGCTGTCTGATAAAATCAAACTGTGCAATTCAAGAAAGCAACAAAGCAACTAGTTAGTGACTTTCTAAACTAGCTGTCAGCCAGCATTAAAACACGTCAATACAGGAGGGAATCGGGTCTTTGAGGCTCAATATTTCAGTAATTGAAATGGTAAACAGCATCCTTACATCTTTTATGGAGGGTTTTACATTCCAGCATTATGTGAGGTCAAACTGCATCAAAACAAAGCAGCCACACCGATATGGTTTGTGCGGGTCAGTGATGAAGAAGAGAGAAAAGCACACATGTTAAGATCATAGCAGAGTCCACATTGTACTAACATAACCATCTGGAGGTTGGAGTCTGTTTGAACTGTGCTTCCCTTGACAGAGCGGTGTTTCAGCTAGAGTAAAAACTCAACTTTAGTGGGTTCTGCTGAAGCTGCACTCAGTTCACCCGCTGAACCATCTGGCAATAATTAGGCCTGCATGACAACATGCAGCAGTGAACAAGAACTGACTTTACTCAAAACCTAGGGAACTATCATTGTACAGGCAGTCAAGGCTCAGAGATAACTCTGAAACATGTTAAGTTCATGCCATTTACTCCAATTGAAATAATGAGGGAACATATGGGAATGTTTAAAACAAATGCAGCAGGGACATTAGAAGTTCATACTCTACAGATCTGTTTTTTTTTTTTTGAAATGGAAAAAAACAGAACCAGGAAGTTCAGTGCAACAAAGCCTGTAAGAGGTTCTCCAGAGGTGTGTGCTTGGGGGGTTATGGAAAAATACTAGGAGAAGGTTGTCGGGTGGAGGCCGAGGCGCTGAATCGAATATAATAAAAGAAAGAAGTCAGTCACTTAAAGCTGAGGTCTGAAGTGCTTTCTCCCTAAAATGACAAGAATTCAATTACTACTTCTGAGAGATCTGTTTAAATTACTTGTGGAGGTCTAGAATTTGTTGTCACCACAAAAATGCAAAAAGGGGAGCTTTTTTTTTTTTTCATTTTTTTTTTTTTGCTGGGTTTTAATCGAGCTCCACTGAAGTTCTAAGAAATCTTGGACAAAAAGAAGAAAGTACAGTGAAGCAGATCTAAATGAAATCCAGTATTCAGAACAGTTCTTGTTTTTTGTGTTGATGGTTTTGTGTTGTAACAATTTTCAGACCATAAAAAAAACTTTAATATTAGGCAACATTACCCTGAGTAATTTGTAAAGGTAGTTTTTAATAACCCACCTTGGACTTCTGTATACATACAATGATTAAATCATGAACCATTGTAGTTAAAGTTTCTTTCTTTAGCATAGCTGTCAAGTCTCACGTTTTAGCTGGGAAACTACCGTATTTCACCCCTTTTTCCGACTGTCCTCCCGTATTAGCAGTTTCCTTTACATTTCGTGTATTGTTGTATAATAAATTAATATAAAGAAAAAACAGTAATCTGCCTCTCCAATAGGAACTGTCACACAGTTGAGAGTTTGTTGAAATGTAAAAGACTTCCTGCCAGTTATCTCATGTACCTAACAGCTGCTGTTGAGTCCATGGATGGCAGAAGCAGTTGCTAGGATTAGGGTGAAATCACTTTGTACCAGGGGTGCAATTCAATTTGAATAGTTTTTTTCCCCCTTAAATAAAATGATAACTTGATAACTGCGTTGCACATTAACTCACATAACCTTTGTCTGATAATAAAATGTGTTGGATGTTCTGAAGCTCAGCTGATGCAGAAGTTCTTCATCATGAAAGCACATGTAGCTCCAGTTTGAATTGAATCTTTTACCTCAAGGAAAGGAAGTCCCAAAGGTGATGGTAATAACTCAAGCATATCCCAATACAGACAGAAAAAATCTCAGAAGATAAATTGGATTTAGTATTTTTGTGGTTTTATAGAATATTGTTCTGAGCGGTCAGTACCCTCTCTGCAGAGGGCAGCAGTCTAAAATTGATATATGTTTAAAAAAGGAAAGGACATTTTGGCTATTCAGAAAGAAATCAGTCGTACTGTTTAAAAACAAACATATTTTTGATAGTTCGCTTATGAAAAGTCCATTTGGTGTGTTTTTCAGGAAGGTGTTTTCAGATTTCCTGTCTGTATCAGAAAAGTTCTGTGTTTTTCTGTGGTTTCTTTCCCTCTCATCAATCCCCTTTAACAGCTATCTTTTACAAAGTCTGCTTCTTTTTAAGACGGGTTTTTCATTTCTAACTCTAAGAATAGCAACAACACAGGAGTTGCAGCAATGCTGAACTCCAGAATCCAGAAAATAATGAGGTTTTATACTGTTGGATCCTGCGCCATTTTAGTTGCCATTAGATCTACAATAGATGAAACACAGCAGGTGACATTTGATGTTTATATATTTCATTTATAGTATAGACAACCATTTCACACATTCACTTTTACTCAGTGTTCACACTAACATACACCAGTCAGGCATTATTGTATGACTATGACTGTAAAGTGAAGTATATTATTTGCACTGGTCAGCACTGATTAAAAAACAGACAAGGAGGAAAACAGTCCCTATATTCAGACCAGGGCTGGACAATATGGCCAAAGTTAATATCACAATACATTTCTCAATTTCGGTTGATACAATATAATTTAAATATCGATGTAGAAAAAAATAGATGTCTAAACAAACTTATGACAAATATTTTGCAATGTTTATTAAAATCCTACAACATAACATATAAGAAATATTAAATTTGAAAACGAAAATACGAAACCCTACATGAAAACCTGGAACTGTCAGTGACAACTACTGTATTTATAGACTTTGATGTATATTAAAATTAATGTCTGTAAAAGTCATATCAACAATATTGAATTAAACCATATTGTGATATATATTGATATTGAAATATTGTCCAGCCCTAATTCAGACCCAACAGAGGAGATACTGTATCTCATATGACTGAAGAAGTTAATGCTAAATGTTATCTGTGATAGAAACGTGTTAGAGAGAGCGTTGCGTCTTAGTCTGCTGTCTGATTGTGATACATGGTACCACAGCTTATTCTGTACAGTGCTACAAAGCTCCACAGCAGCTGGGCTGTGATATGTTTGATAGCTGCATATTTTACAATTCTGAATAAAGGGTTTTTAGATTTATACCTAAGTTTCTCTTGCACATTCACCTAAGTTAAAAGGTTATATTTTTAATAAGACAAGGTTTGAAATGCTATATTCCCTTAGCTAGTTTGATTCTTATTATTTTTGTAAGTCCAACAGATCTGGAGTCATACTTTCCAGTCATGATGTACGGCCTTCAAAGAAATATTGCGACAGAACTTTATTGTCATACTTGGCCAATGGTGAAGGCTGCTAGTGAGACAAAGAGCTGCACACAGGAGGTCTCATTGTAATCATAAGCTCACTGAACAGAATAGCTCTTGGCAGCATGAAAGCTAATTATATTTTTCATTTCTTATTTTTTACTTTAAAATACAAGGAATTCAATATGTTTTAAGGAACAGAGTTCATCAAACACTAACTTTACCCATCAGGTGACCACACAAGCTATAAAAGGTATAGAAATAGTATAAAAAGAAATGAAGAATTATCTGTCTTTATTTATATTTCTTTATGTCATAAAAGTTATTTAAAACACCATAAAAAACCTTCAGAAAAACACGTGTCTCAAGTGGTGTAACCAAATTCTGTAAGGCCGATGATGTCATGGACACTACTGACCAAATGTTTTGAAACAAGATCAAATTTTTCCATGAATTACATACTTTTCCATGGGATGCACGATGTTACAATTTGGTCCGATATACCGATATATTACAGCTCAACTGGCTGATAACTGATACTGATATTATTTATAACCCAGAACATGGCTGCTGTTTGAACCTCAGTTACTTTTAGATATTCCAAGGACTTGTCTTGTAACTTTAGGAAACAGAGGTTACGGTTTAAACTCTTGATTAATCTCCCTCTTCTGTAGGGATAGCCAATAGCTAGAATGATTTTAAGTCCCTTGAAAGACATTTTTCTTCTTTGACCTTGCATTTTTGGTTGAGTAGAAACATGGTAAAGTTTTTTTTTAATTAATATTTTATTTACTAATATTTTACAGCTGTTATTTTCTGCCCCCCGACCCTCTAATTTATTAGTGCAAGAGGATGGATGGATAGATGGATATAATTAAAAAAAAGAAAATAATGCTTAACACTACTCCATTGTCGAGAAAATGAAGAATAAAGGAAATGTTGGCATGCAGAACAGAACAAGTTAAATAAAAACTGCTCTGTAAGAAATGTCTGTAAATTCACAGTAGTGCTGTATTTATTTCAGGGAATTTTACGTAACTGATTTTTTACGGATCTTTCAACCATGTTTATGAAAGTCATTTAGGTAAGAGAGCTATGACCTTTCCACTGACCACATTGGGCAACATTTTGGTGCAATTTGCATTAGAGAAACCTTTAGAGAAAAAAGAAAATCTGTAAGAAAACAAAATTTTTTGTTTTTTTCACAGACCTTTTTTTAACATAAAATATTTTTTTTTTAAAATAAGGTCCTGGCAGAAATTTACCAGAACCTTCTCCATTGTTTAATGAAATCTTTTTTTTTCTTTTTTTTTTTTACAATATGCTGCTTCCCCTGTGTTGCTTTTTTTTCTCATTGCAAACATATATGTACACAATTTAGCAAATATAGTTGTTTTTTTAAATGCTTTTCCTGGCTAATATCTTTGTAAAATATGATTGTTTCCATATTTGCAAACATTTGGAGAGCTTTTGGTAAGGGATGTTGATAAATAAATCTCAGGAAAATCCTATTAAGGCACGGTTTGATTAGATTAATCATGGTTGATTTTGTACACAAAATGAACAAATAATGAAATTTTGAAAAGTACAACTAACAGGTTGTTTATTCAAGTATGCAATTACTTTTCCTCTCAGGCACTTGGAGTTTTTGTTCTATTATTATTCGATCAAAAGGTGCATTTTTATCTAAAATGCAGAGCACAGATAAAAAAAAAAAGTTAATGGCTGAATACATTTTCTAAACTCTTACTCAATCAGTTTATCTTAGTTTTGTGTTGATGCAAAAACTTAACACTTTAACGGCTTCATTGACTGTTTAAATGCACTGTATATGTAATCAGAAGAAAGTCAGTTTGGGAACAAAATTCTCTGTGCAATATGTGTTAAGCTTTATGGTAAAACACCAGACTGTAGACCAATGTCTTCATTTAATGTAACGATCAACTTAGGAATTTTCGAAGGAGCCAAGACTGTTTCTTACTCTTGGCTCCGTTTAAAAACAATCAACCACAAGCACTTCAGGATAACGTTAGTGTCTGCGGGACCTCAATGATCCATACTGATCCCAGTAGTTATGCATAGATTAGCATCATTAAGTCATATAATTTTGGTAAAAGGTACCTTCTTAGCTCCTGGGGTAAACATCCTCCCTGTAGAGTAACCCATACTGTTCCCAGTTGGAGGAAGTGTCCCCCTGGAGTGGCTGGTGGTGGAAGTGGGCTGCCTTCCTGGAATCCCAGACACATTCCAGAGGAAATGAACGACGGTGTCGCCTGTGGGGGCGCGAAGAGCCTCCCCACAACAGTGTCTGTCTCCAGTGATGTCTTTGATCCGTCTGTTTACTAAAGGATCCCTCCACCCCATCCCCCATGTCAGTCCCTTTCCCCAGGGCCTTGGCCTGTGTCGCCCCATGTAGCTCCAGCCTCATTTAAGCCCACTGACCACCCAGTGTTATTGCTCAATCGTTTCTCTCCGACTTATTTAAGGCAACATATGTTGCATAATTCCTTACTCCATGTACATGCATCTTGTCTGATTTTTTTTTTTTATCCAATCCAAGGATTTACTTTAAGAAAGTCTACCTTTATTACATGACTACAAGAAAGGCAGGTGAATTTCTGTTGTATTAGGGAGATATTTTCCTTGGCTCCCTCTCTGGGCTATTTTACAACTGGAGGCTCTCCTTAGTCTGTTTCAAACTATTCCTTATAAGATTGTAACACCAACCTTTGTGTTTCCGTTTCTTTTTTCTTTGCAGTGGTGCAAAGAGTCGACAGTGTGTCTGAAGGTATTGCCAACTATGGAGGAAAGATAATTGCTGTGGAGACAAATCTAAAAAAACTTGGTATGTTTTTCTTGGAGAATATATGAACATATACAAATGAGACAGTGAGATATATCTGCAATAGTATGTCCACATGTACATTTATAGATGACCAAACGGAAGAGAAGTCAGAGAACACCACTACAGAGATCCAGGCTTTTAAGAACAACATCTGGGCTCTGCAGAGGCAGCTGTCTGTGGTGCAGGAACATGTCCACAGTGATCAAGTCAAGTTGAATCAGTTGCAAAGCATCGGATCAGAGATTCGGAGCAGCCAGGGCACCATTCAGGGACTGCTAGACAGCAACACAGCTGCCCTACGCTCTGTGAACGGTACTCTGCAGTCTTACGGTAGCCTCATTGACAGTCTGCAGGAGGACACAGCCAGACTGCAGAGGGAGCTCCAGCAGCAAGTGAAACAGCAAAACCAGGCACTGTTCAGTATCAGCAATCTGAACCTCACTCAAGCCCAGCAGCGAGGCCTTATTGCAGCTCTGCAGCGGTCGGTTGATGAAACCAGCCAGGCAATACACAAAATGCGCAGTGACTATCAGAACTTGGAGCAGACTGCACGGCAAACACGTTCCGATGGAGAGTGGCTTCGTGGAAAAATGGAAAACCTGCAAGTTTTAGCCAGCAATGCCTCAGCTCTGGCTAAAGCCAACAATGACAGCCTGGAGGATGTGGAGGCACAGCTCGCTTTTATGACCAACCAGCTGCAGAACACCAGCAGCTTGGCTGAGGCTCATGACCAGACACTAAGGCAGATCATGGACCAGCAAAGGGACTTCAGCAACATCACCTCTACAAAGTTTGACCGGATGGAGATGCAAGTGGACGAGTTGGAGGAAAATATGGATCGTGTGTCGGGCAACTTGAGCTTCACCACACAACTTCTGGGAGCCATAAACCTAAACCTGAATGACTTACGCAGCTGTTCCGAGACCATTGGCCGTCACTCGGATGTCCTGCAGAACCTTAATAACAGTGTGACGGATGTGAGGACGGATGCAGCCAGCCTGAGGTTACAGCAGGAGGACCTGGCAGCTCGTCTGGACAAGGAGGTCACCAGTCTCTCTATTGTTATGGAGGAGATGAAGCTGGTGGACACCAAACACTCACAGTTGATAACAAACTTCACTATTTTACAGGGTGAGTAATCAGGTGGATAGTCCAAACTATTTAAGTTCACTATTCTTTTCAAAACAACGAATATTAACATAAAAAATGTTTAACTAATTTTGAGTTTTCTCAAGAATTGAAATTAACCCTTTGAATTTGAAGGGCCACCTGGTCCCAGAGGACCAAGAGGGGACAGAGGACCTCAAGGACCACCTGGTCAGACAGGATCAAAGGGAGAGAAAGGAGAGAAAGGACCTCCGGGAATGAGAGGATCCAGAGGAGAACAGGGTTCACCCGGACCGCCAGGTATTCCAGGGTTAAAAGGCCTCCCGGGTGTACCAGGGAGCCCTGGACCTAAAGGCTCTCGAGGGTCAGGTGGCAGAGCTGGACCTCCAGGAGCTAAGGGAGAACCAGGGCCTGCCGGTCTACCAGGAAGAGATGGTCAACCTGGTGTGCCTGGACCACAGGGCCCACCAGGAATCCGTGGACCAATGGGACCAGCTGGGGAACAAGGTCCAAGGGGACTTCCTGGGCCAGTTGGGGCTCCAGGGCCTGCAGGACCACCAGGCCTACCAGCCCCCCCGAATCCAATACTTTCTTTATCACCAGTGTTACAACAGGATGAGGCAATTCCCCCGGGACTATCAGCTCCAGGTACAACCTACTCCTTTATTGACTGATTCTAAACAACCTTTGGTCTCTCTGTGGCAGGCTCACGAAGATTAACAGTAGATTGTTGTTTGAGTAACTCCGACTTGTAAGGAACTCAGCAAAGCTTCTTCATTGGACGTGAACTGGGATGTGCAGAATTATATTTTTTTATTTCACCACAGGAAAGCTGGTTATGTAAAAGTTAACAATACAGAGCAGTCAACCGTCCTCTAATGCCACACGCTCCTTCACAAGGAGGGATCGCTTTGAATCAAGTTTTTTAATAAGGTCTTCTGCTTTGAAAAAAAAAATCTAAACATTTTGCAATCAGTATCATGAATGAAATTTAAATGCATTGTTTTTTAATTGGAATGAAGTTGGATTGTACTGTATGTATTTCAGTTTGGATCCATATACTTTGCAAACACTGATATAAAATTAAGAAAAAACCTTTTGAAATAAGTGTTTTTGTTCTTCATTTGAGCAGGTAAGCAAGTCTGTCTGCCAGTGAAATAAGTATTTTGGTCTAAAATAATTATATATACTGCACCTGAAATAAGTTAATGTAGATTTTTTTTCTTATGTCAAGTGCAAAAGTCTTGATGTTCGCTTATGTTTTGATCACTTTCTATATTTTATTACATACTTTGAACCGTTATATATTTTTCTTTATCAGGGGTGGCTAAATTCAGGTCCTAAGGGCCTGTATCCCACAACTTTTAGATGCTTCCTTGGTCAAACAGATCTGATACAGATGGTTGAATTACCTACATAGGATGCAGTCCAGAATCTTCTTAATCATCTAAATACTTGATTCAAGGACACTATTAAAAGTTGCATGTACCAGCCCCGTGGAGCTGGAGCTGCCAACCCCTGCTTTAAAAGAATTTAATCTGTCATGTAAAGTTTTAGTTTTGACCTTTATAAATACTTTTGATTAAATCATATGGTGAAAAAAAAATACTCTTAGTAGTTGTACATAGAATTTATGATGCTGTTTAAAATTAGTGGCAAAATAAAAACATAATTTTTAATCAGAGAAAAATGGTCACGTCCTCTTAACTAATTTTGAAATTGTTTAACGTTTTGCAGGTTGCCCTCTTGGTTGGTTAAACTACAAAAACAAGTGCTACTTTTTTTCCAAAGTCATGCACAATTTTAATGATTCGAAGGCAAACTGTGAATCAAAATCAGCAACCTTGCTGATCATCAGAGATAAAGAAGAACAGGTGATTAAATATTCTGGTTTGCAGATGTAATTACTTTAAATGTACCTGTTGTGATTCCAACCTGTGACTAAGGATCTTTTTTTTTTTCCTTTTGCAGAAATGGCTGGAGAGGCAAATAGTGCATAAAGGTTACTTCTGGATGGGCTTGACGGACAGAGAGGAGGAGAATGTGTGGCGCTGGGTGGACGACACGGTTCCCACTTTCACGTCAGTGTTAAGTCATCATTAAGAAGTTTTTCTTCTGTTTATAAGGTCTTTTCTGTACTGATTAACTTTTTTAGCAGATATATTCATAAATGGATGTTTATCTTTAATATTTTGCTTGACAATATTTTCATTCATATCAAAACATGTTTAATTCTTCAGACTTTGATTTAAAAGTGATCTTCTCAAGTTCTGCTTTAATGTAATTTCATTCCATCTGCAGTAATCTGAAAGTTTTAAACTACCCCTAATATTTTACCTATTTGCTTTTATCAGCCAGAAACTCTGAATATTTTAGAGGACTGTTTATTAGTAAGTACTGTAGTTCCCAAGGCTTTATGTAGTTTCTTCCAAGTTGGTCCTTAGACTTTTCCTTTTTGAGTTATCCAGTTTTAGTCTTGCACTCTAAATATACATCTAGATTAGCCTGTAGTTATTTATTACAGACGGTTTATTTCTACTATCATTCAAATTATATATTTCTTGTATGATACCAATTCAGAAAACAGTCAGTTGAATAAAACATTTGCTTACATGCTCTGTACAGACTATCTAATGAAATGAGGGATATTTTTCTACAAGAACATCCAAAAACAAGGTTGAAGATCAATATAGCAGTAAAAAAAACTTTTAATGTTTCAAATAAAAGTCTTAAAATGTACATCTTTTATTATAAAATACATTTTTTTCTTTTCTCTTATCTTACTGTGCAGCTACAGTAAATAAAACTGCTGTAAAACTAATGTTTGATTGCCCCCTGTTGTCTGTCTACAGGAAGTGGAAACCAGGACAGCCTGACAACTGGGGCCACAACCATGAGTCAGGAGAAGACTGTGCAGGCCTCATCCATGAAGGCATGTGGAACGATTTCTTCTGTGAAGATTCCATTAGCTTTATCTGTGAGAAGAAACTGGAGACCTGTAAGTCTACTTCCAGTTCAGAATTACTTATTTCCACTTCAACTTGTATTCTGCAGAAATTCAAAATGTTTTTTTTTTGTTTATTTGGTTTTTACAGCAAGATCTTAGCAGGGCATTAAACCAAGGACCCCAGTGAGCAGCTTTACTTTGTCCATGGCTAATGGACTACCAGGGTTGGTGGACAGTCTGGACTGAGAGAAGTCAGAGACAATTCAAATGGAGACCTGGGGCTCCAGCTGAAAACAGATTTCTGAAACTTTGTCCTCCAAGGTGAAGTCAGAGCATCATTACCAGCAAGTGCAATACAGCAAGACATCCAAATGGAGGACGAACTGTTAAAATCAGTGGCTGTTCTTTTTTTATATATACAACATGTTATATACCTGTACCTGTACAACTACACATCTGTTAGTTTCATTAGCCAAGATTTATAAGGAAGTATAAGGGCTATAAAGGTCAAAAGGACTGCATTTCTGTATGTTTCAGATTACAATGTGCAAAAGGATGCACAAAAAGCCTGCACCACACATGCTATCTTCGATGAAATGTTTATCTAACCTCATGAATGTTTATGTACAATTTCACTCAAACATTAAAAAATAAAAAAGGTATACATAATTTTAGAAAAAAGTCATAATCAAATAGATTTTTTTAGAGATGCATCAATCAGTTTTTTTGTCTGACACTGATTTAAGCTCTTCTTTAAAGTCTGACCTGGAGATTATATTTCAAAGGTTTAGAACACCTAAACCATAATAATAAAAAAACTCCATGCTCTTTAATTAAGCTACTAGTTTTGATTTTAATAATAATGATTTACAAGGAAATTCTAATTTAAGCATCAAAGCATCTTTGCTAAATCTTAAAAGTTAAAGTTAGATTTAGTATTTAAAGTATAAAAACAGTTAAACTTATACAGCTTCATTGCAGAAAAAGTGGTTTACTTTAAGCATTTTGTTCTATTATTATTAATAGTTTACAACGAATCATCATGAGCTATGACTCACAAAACATCAAAACTAATTTAATCTAAAAGTCAGAATATTGCATAAACATATGTCCCTGTTCAATACAATTTTGCACTAAGCACTTCAGCATGGCTTCTGTTGCATGAAATGTTACATCAATCCAGCATTTCATCTAGGTAAACAACCTGTAGCTCTACCAAAGCTTTAGCTCATCTGGATTGTTGGCCTTGGTGCCTGTTCTCTTCCTCATCACAATATTCCAAATATATCCCTGGGGTTCAAGTCCCTCTGGGAAAGTGATTCAGCATCTCCTTAAAGGCTTACAGCAAAAGGCATCATGGGGTTTCCTTGTGAACAGCTGCGCTTCCTTTGGACCTGATGAAGCACAGTTTACCAACATCAGCATACATCCTGCTTTTTTTCTCCTTGATCTAGGTAAGTTGGTTCTGAAGGGTTTTTTTTGGTTCAAGAGTGTTTTTTATACAGCAGATGCTACAGTTTTAGTCTGTCTGGTTGCTCTTGAAGCATAAACTCCAGCCTGAGTCTACATCTCAGAAATCTCTCTCAAACAGAAGAGTCCACTTGCTGCATATGCTTCTCCTTGCTTTCACATCTTTCTACCAGCTTTTTTTCTTTTTTAACCTTTCCACTAGTACAGTATGATGGGATACATGTTAGTGGAAAAGCTTTTCTACTTACACTCCACATGAAGAACCAGATGTTTGCTGCACAACTGTCAAGTCAGTGTCTTCTAAATGACTGATTTGACCTTAATGTATTATTTCTCTATTGAAAACTTTATTAGCTGTAAACCATAATTATCACAGTAATGCCTGAAATATATCGCTCTGTCTTTAATGAATCTGTTGCTATGTATTTGTAATGTCTGAAATGAGATTTAGATGTACTAAGATAAACTTTTTATGCTTTTTAATGATGTCTCTTCAAACCAAAAGAGGTTGACGGTCTTTGTTTTAATGTGATTAAAGATCAGGGGAGAAAGCCTGTTTAGAATATTTCTCATAGCCAATGATACATTGGATTCAATTAAGAAATAAGTACATCTGGATCTTAGAATGGTGTATTTCTAGGAATCTGAAATATAAAACATGCCTTCAGCCTTGTAGAAAATGTACTTTTTTCTGCACTCAGGTTTAAACTAAAAACATTGAAGGAAAAATCTCCAATAAATCCATCAAATTTTGAAGAGTTTTTTTTTTTATTTCTACATCGAGTGAAGTTCATCACAAACGATCTTCGCTGTTGAAGAATTTAATTTATTTTGCACAAAAAGGTAGTTTCACATTTTTTTTAAAAATGTCCTTCCACTGAATTTAACATTTGGTGTATATTATCTTTCTTTTCTTTTTTCCCAAAATGATAAGCAAAAGTGATGATTCTCTTTGATTAACCACAGTCCATTCAGATCATTGACCGACACTTCCTCCGAGTCATTTCACATCCTGCTTTCCTGGTTTAGGTCAACTCCAATCACAGTCACTCCTTCAGCTGCACAGAAGATTGAAAAGATCTTAATAATAGCACCTTTAATTACGATCCTGGCCAACTAGCTAACACATAACGAGATGCAGAATGATAACTCAGAGCGCTGACAAAAACCTAAAAATGCTGATTTACACACTTATTTCTGCAAAGACTCCTAGAAAGTCTCATCAGGAGAGTACACATCAAAAGAATTAAAAGAAAGCGCTACCTGGGCCAAGCAGACAGAATTAAGTTGGAGCTGTGCTTGCTCTGTGATGTTGTGGATTAAGATTTTACATAGCACAGTTTAAACAAAAGGTAAAACAAATATACACAAAAGCAGCAGCACATTTGTCTAAATGTAGATTTATTGTTGAGGTATGATGGAACTTTTTGAACCGTGATCTGTGCAGTCACATTGCTTTTCAAATCCACCAAATTGTTGGGCTGAGGGATAAGTCAGAGCACACAACATACAATCTTCCTTCCATGTTTCTTCTCATGTTTCATGTCGCGATGTAGTAATGTGGCTCAGTTTTTTCTTCAGGGCAATCAGATGGTGTAAAGCCAGTGGGATCCAGATATCTCAGTGCTGAGGTGCAACTCCAGAACTGTAAACATCTTGCCAAATAATCTGTTAGACAGAAATTTATTCCAGTTTTCGTCATCATCGCTGGTTATCAGGCAGGTCCTTAGCTGTTCTTCAGGTGGATAAGATTGCCAACAGCCAAAATAAAAAGGCAAGGGGTGTCAGGGGTGAATGGGTGGAACAGACATTGTGTGAGGGTGATGTACAGGCAGGCTGGCTCAAATGGACGAGGTGGCACATGTCTAGTCATCCTTCTCCACTATGACTTCCCCATGGAGCACCCTCCTCCTCTGCCGCAGCATATGCAAGTAGAGTTGAGGAAAGACTGAAAAAAGACAGAGATAAACTGAGGAAAAAACAGTACAGTAGATGGTTGTTGACACAAGGGCTGATATAACAGGAGACTGTTAGCTTCTGAAGCCTTATTGTCGTTTGAAAGTTTTAGTATATTTTCCTTTTGAAGTACATTTTTACTTACCCCTTTTCAATAATACCTCTAAATTATATAAAAGAATATGATACCAAATCCTATTAAGACAACTTTTCTTCTGAACAGAAAGTCAGAGCATGAAGTGAATGATCAAAGAAGCAGCAACTCCAATAGCAACTCTGGTGGAGCTGCAGAGATTCTTGGTTAGGTTTTTCTTATTTCAAAGAAAGAAAGAAACTGGATAGTTCTTCTGACTATTCATAAAGGTCTTGATACTAAAGCATATCAAGAATCCCTTACAATGTTGCAGATTGTTTTAGCCAGAACATTTATACATGTGGTAACTGCATTACAGTACTTGATAAACTTGCTAAGGAAGATCAACATCTTGACTGACATATGTTATCCACATTTATCTCTGTGATGCATCACATTCTAAGTAGTCTTTAGGTGAAACAGTTTGAGGCTAACTTTGCAAAACAATATGTTATAGCACTATGAATTGTGTCAACTTGGCTCTGTCACACTGTTTAGAAAGGAAGGTTTTCATAATTGCCATTATTTCCAATAAAACTAAGTAAATCCTGTGTTTTAATAATCCTTGGCACACCTGAAGCAGTATTGACTTGAAGTATTAGTTTTCTTTAAAGCACCCTTTTTTGTGCTTTTCTTTACACGATTACTTTAACTTAATGCAGTTAGCAGACAAATGTTTCTGGACAACTCGCTTGAGGTACCATCCAATAAAGTTAAGATCTGGACCTTGACAGGGGTATTGCAATAAATAGATCATTTCTTTTTCAGCTTTTTAGCCATAGAAACTTCTACCGTTTAAATTAAGTATCTTATTTCATGACCTGAACTTGGACAGAAGACTTACCATTTGATTGTTGAGGTATTTACCAATTATTAAACATCCAAAGACAATGGGTTGCTGTAAATATTTTAGGGGTATTAAAGGAATAAAGTTTTAAAAGAAACAGTCGTATTTTCAGTTTTTTTTTTTTTTTTGTATAAAAAGATGGCGCTAGATTTTTGTTTCACTTGGTAATAATGCACTAAAAATGTATGATTTGGTTTGAATCTAGACTATATTACAGGGAGCTATGTTATGGTAATATCCTGAGTCTTTATTCTTGAGTGTAGCTGGTCCATCCTGTCTGAGGGGGGTGCTGTCATCCTGTTCTATGCTCTCAGAGCCTTGTGCGTCTTGTGGTGCCTAGACAAGCTGCTGATTGAGGTCTGCCTTAATCAGGTTTTCTATACATTTTTATTCATGTCGATACAAACTTTTAGAGTTAGGATCCTTGGTGAGATATTAAGGATATGACTATAAAATACAGGAGCCATGTGGAACCGAGAGAGAGAAAGATTCAAATAATAAACTGAACGGCTGAGAACAGGAAGAAAAGAGTTGAGGGAGACTTAGGGAAGGAAGGAATGACTAACAGTGGGGTCACGGGGCAATTAACGCAGCAAAGACGCACACACTTTGCACTTTGACTCTCCAGAAACCTCCTTTTCTTGGGAAAGCTGAGATGTCCCAACACCAGCCAAGAGATGTTGTCTCTAGATCATGTCTTTGGCTGTGCCTTAGCCCTCCTTCCCTTCAGACGTCACTGAAATACCGCTCTCAGGAAGCATTTAAAGAGTTCTTTTTCTCATATATGTTTTCTTCTTATCATAGGGGTGGTGGCAGACTCAGTAGAAATGCCCAGTTATCCCTTTCCGCAGGCACCTCTTCCAGCTTCTTTGGGGAAAGCTTGAGGTGTTCTAGGGGCAGCTGAGAGACAAAGTCCCTCCAGCATCATCTGACTTGATGTTTAAGAGAAGCTACTCTACTCCAAGCTTTTCCCAGATTGCCAAACTTCTCACTCTTTATGTAAGGGAGTGCACAGAAACCCTAAGAAGGATGTTCATTTTGTACACTCAACTGGGAAACTGTTCTAGTGCATACAGTAGGTTTTATCTGAAAAAAGCCAGCAAAATCATGTTATCAGCAAAAACAGAGACAAATCCACTGGTCCCAAAACCACACCCCTTCCTGCCCTTTTACCTGGCAAGCAAAATGAATTGTCGTGAGATTTGTGAAATCAAAAACTCCTGAAAATACACCTTAGTAGAAGCCAGCAGATACAGAAATGTTTTGAACCAATGAAATGCAGTAACGTGTATGACTTCAACGCATCAACCAGAGACAGAAGACTGTGGCAACAAAAACATGGCTGCACTGGTTTCAGTTGGAATACCCTCTATTTCTTTTGGAAAACAAGCGATGTGTGCCTTTGTGGATGGGAAAGATGTTTGTGTGTTCCTCCTGACTGAATTTGGTAAGAGTTTGAATGATCAGTTAACTCTGCTAATGGTAAAATAAATCAAGAATTTGAAACGTCTCAGCTGCTGCTGCTGCTGTGATTGACTAAAAGCTTGACATGGGAGGCAGGTGCCACTTGACTTTCCCAATAAGCTTGAAAAATTGTGCTAAATGTCCGTCCCTCTTGTGAATGTTTTGGTCTTACCAGATTGATACAGTGTAAAATTCATATTGAACTATATGGTATTAATATGGGGGCTGTATGGTGGGGCAGTGGGTAGCGCTGTTGCCTTGCAGCAACATGTTCTGGGTTTGGTCCTGGGGTCTTTTTGCATGGAGTTTGCATGTTCTCCCTTTGCATGTGTGGGTTCTCCCTGGGTACTCCGACTTCCTCCCACAGTCCAAAAATATGACTGTTAGGTTAATTGGCATCTCTCAATTGTCCCTAGGTGTGAGTGTCTGCGTGCATGGTTGTACATCTTTGTGTGTGTCTATGTGTTGCCCTGTGACAGTCTGGCATCCTGTCCTGGGTGTATCCCACCTTACGACCATAGTCTGCCGGAGATAGGCACCGGTCCAACCTTGACCCTGACGGATGAAGCAGGAGAAGATGGATGGATGGATGGTATCAATTTGGCTTTGCCAGGTTACTTCCCTTAGCTCAACCAAAAGAATCCAGATCCCGTAATTCATATGATGCCTACCATAGGCCACTACAAGAGATGTGGTGAAATGCCTTATCCAAATTCACAACGCACATGTGAACCAGTTGGGGAAACTCCCATGTACCTTCAAGCACCCTGTAGAGGGTGTAGAGCTGTCCCAGTGTTCAACAGCTGTGACAAAAAGCACACTACTGCTCCTGACGTGGAGATTCAATAATGTGCTGGACTCTCCTTTCTAGCACCCTGACCTCCAAAGACATTCCCAGGGAGGCTGAGGAGTGTGATCCCTGGTAGATGGAGCACACCGTTTGGTCTACCTTCTTTTGAAGGGGTACCATCACCCTCGTCCAACAATCTCGGGCCCCTTCACTTGCTATACGTGGTTGAAGAGGGGTTTTATCTAAGACAGCCTAAAATATCGAGAGACAAAATGTGTTGCTTAGGGAAAATGTAATTTGCTATACTACTGCCCAACATGACCTTCATTTTCATGACTTTAATTTTTTTTTGCTTTGCCACTATCAATTTCTCCATTACTTTTAGGGAGTTAGAGTCCAACCAACTAGCTATATTTATTACCAATATGCAGAGCGTGATTACATGATTATTGATCAAATATTGCTTCCAAACATTGGTTTGCAATTGCTGTCTTGCTACACTGCTCACACTAATATTGCAATAATCCTGATTCAATACATTTCACATCCCTCTATAATAATGGTAATTGTTTTAACATGGCTCCTAAACATTAACAGTCCTAAAACCTTTGCAACTTTTTAACAGAACAACGCTAAAGAGACAACTTTGTAGTTGTAGAAGTCAGAAAAACTTTATATGGATTTTGATCAGTTTAAACAGTAATTTGGAAGAATATTTTTCTGTTAAGTCACAATGTTTATAGTTTCACAAACCACTGGGTGCAGAGCATAAGGAAGAAATTTCTCCTCACGTGGGATGTAGGACAGCATGACGATAATGAGGAAGTAGTAGTAGTCGAACGACACGTTATATTTGTTGGGAAGCCTCATTGAGTACATTCCAGACCTGCGTACGAATGGCAGTGCAGCATAAATGGTGAACAGCTCTCCAACAACTCCAAGCGGGTACAAGATGATGAAGAAGTTGTATCTACCGAAAAAGAAAAAAGCAGGTTGACTTTTGGTTTCAGTCTAAGTTGCAGGCAAACACGGTGAGGTAAACACACAAAAAATGGGAACACACTTGCATGCCGTTGATGACTTTTTGATCAAACTCAGCTAGACAGAGAAATGCATGCATTGCCCTTACATATGCTTCGTTATTTGCCACCACAAATTTGCAAAGCTAAGAGAATTTAATGAATATACCAAGCTACAAATGGACCATAGCAGTGATAGGAATTAATTGAATTATCAGAGGGATATTGGCATTTTTGCAGCATCTATATTCAATATACGTGTAATATATTAACATAATTAAAACCTTCTTTGGTTTATGCCATCCAGGGGCTCAGTTGTAAGACTACAATAGTCCAGAGCTCTAGAAATCATGTGCACATAGAGTGGAGGAATGCACCATGCATATACGCAGTGTAGAGACACCACTACATTGCTGCTTTTCTCCAGGTTATAACGAAAAATGTCCCCAACTTGAAACCAACCTTTGATGTTTTCAATTCCTCAATTATTGCTGTTATTCCTACATTTCTGTTTATAATCACTGATATTTCATGGGTTTATTATTTTTTTTTTAACTTTGCAACCCTAATTGGACATGCTTATGCTTATAACCTCTATGGGATCACAAAACAGTCTAGACATGTAATTGAACTTTAATCTTTCAGTCTAATTAAGTCAATTTGACACTCAACAGTCATACATGACTGTTTTACACCTTTGGTGAGAAAATAACTTGTAAATGAAGAGTAATTAAAAATAAAGTGGCCAATGTTTATGTATGATTGCAGTAGCTGTCTATTAAGTTATCTGTGGGACCTTTAAATTGAAGGAGGCATACTATAGCCTCTGAGAACCTAGTCCCCAGTTATCTGCTACTGTTGTATTGAAATTACCTTTAGATATTTGCCCTGGCTTAATACATTGAACACAGTCGTTGTGACTTACAGAGACCAGCAATAACATTATCAATACCTGCTTGGCAGCGTGTTTTTCCATCTAGTCCCCCGAGGATGTAAGGTAAAAAGACGATAGAGGTCTGCACCAGATCATCTAAATCCTTTTAGTTCTGCCTTGGGTCCTTCATGGATCTGACTTTTTTGTCCAGCACATTAAATTGAGATCTGAAGAATTTGGAGCTGAGGTCAACACCTTTAACTTGTGTTGTTGTGAGAGTAGCTACGGCCATCAGAAAATATTACATTTTCAAGTGAATTCACAGTTAGCAACAATAGCTGCACTTATGGCATAGCCAAATGTTTCCAAGGGGAACTTTGTGAAGAACATCCTACTGTCTCCTCATGCTTGCTGAATTATGCTGTCACAGGAGACCAAGCAAATTCCAGAGAAGCAGGATTAAAAATGCTTGATCCAATAGGCTAGCCACCATAAATTTGCCCTTGCTAAATTCACTGAAATCATTGTGGTTGTACCTTTTTTCTGCTTTTACACGTCAACTTTTGAAGAAACTATATATTTAATAGATCCCACCTTCTAACAGGTCATACGATGAGAGTATAAGCTGCTGACTATCCAAAGGCAAACAGAACATTTTCTCTAGCATTAAAGCCAAAAGCAGAACGAACTCAATACTTGAGTTTTATTGAAAACAGATTAGTTTGTCTGGAACTATTGATAATTTGCTTCTTATAGTTCATACCTTCTAAAATCCGCTGGTTCAGGTTGTGGATGTACATAGAAATGATTACATTTAAATCCAAAATGCATCAATTTTATAGTTTCTACCTGTTCCAATAAACAGGAGAGTTTGTGTGAAGGAGCTGAAGAAATTACTTGTTTTCCTTAATGTTTGTCCTCTGATGTTTAACTCCAACAAACCAATCCAACAAAGAGCTTAAACACTCCTTTTAGACCTGAGACACTGTGGCATGTATTCAGATAGAAAATGTTATCTGACACAACAGTACAAGTACAGCAATAGGGGTAAATATAGCCAAGGTTTGATTATTGGTGTAATACTTATCAACATGCCAGGTTAGCAAAGATAAAAAGCCTGTTAAGATTATCTGTTTTAGATCATAATAAATATAATTTGGGCCACACATGGGCTGATCAGCAGCTCAACAGGAAGCTGCAGTAGAGAGATTTGGTTTGGCACCGTTTAATAGCTACTCATGCTACAGGATCAGACTGTGACTGTAATTTGACCTCAGACAACAGTTTACAACAATAACCACACTATGACGGATGCACTTTAAGTATTTAACATGGTGACACTGGAATTTACAAAAAGTGCCTTTATAATTGCTTTTTTAAACATTGCAAATCCTTCTAAACACTGAATTAAAAAAGGTGGCGACAGCAGTAGGATTTTTCTTTTTTTCCTAGCAAGGAAATGTTTTTAATTCCATTATTTAATTCTGGCCATTTTCAGAGACTTGAGTTAAAACAATATCTTTATGACTTTTGAATAGGCTGATCTGTGTATTTCTCTTCTCCTGTCTCCCCTACCAAAGTTTTCATGTGTAAACTTGATTTTTATATCTTCTTTAATTTGCAGCTTCTATCTATGAGGTGTTAGAAATGCGTCACAAAAGACATTCTAGTTTACTTGAAATGAGTTTTGCTTTATTTACTTTAATATTTAAAATAGACAAGCCCTATTAAACTATGTTGATGATAGAGCCTAATTTGTTCAGTTATCTTAAGCAAATTCTGCTTTCGAACATATTTCTATTATAATCTTACACAATACTTTAATTATCATACATTAAACAGTTGACTTTTACAACACATACAATTCTGGTACAGTATGTTCCTTTTACGGCGCATGCTCTCCCTCTATCTCTCTCCTTTTGCTGCTTGACCTAAAGATGATTTTGGTTTAACTCAGCCTTTCCCTCCCTATCCTTTTCTCCCTTTAGTGAAGAATATCAACACAGTCAAGTATTAAACCGATGTAAAGGAATGCAATATGCCATTTCAACATCAATGAGTTTTATTTGTCATTTCAATACATTTTGATATGAAATGAAACAAAATTAGTTACCCTGGTCCCAGAGCAGCCCAATGCCGAAATATTGAATAGCAAAACAAAATAGGCTAATTCAGCAATTATGTCAAATGAATAAATAAGTATAGGAGTCTACAAAATTACAACAGTTGTAGATAAAAATGGGGAATTGTGAGATTTTTTAAAGGACCATTATGGTGACTCTTGAAGTATGAGCAAGTTAGCACAGAAAATGACTATTATTTTAAAAATCAACCAGATGTTTTATTTTGTTTCTGCGAATGGCTTCCTGTCCCGCTCGATCTGCTCTATGCTGTCCTGCTGCGTTGTGCTCAAGCATTGGACAGAAATGTAAAACAGGTTCAACATCAAACACAGCAATAAATAAACGTTTCATTTCCTGTCAATGTCACAAATATATCATTCGCTAAATGAATTTTGATTCAAGCGGTGGAAATTAACAGACGAGTTAATTACACTTTGGTTCGAGGTTCTCTTGCTGTCTGAGTATCTTGCTGGGAGGAAATTTAAATATCTCATCATGACAATGCATCAAAAGACCGTGAGAACACCCTGAGGAACTATTCTAAATTGACGGGCAAAATATAGAGATTTCACTGGTGGTTTAAAACCTTTCTGAATAACTCAAGTGTTCAAAAGGAAAATAATGGCTGTTATGTTTTCTCTTCGGTCACTATGTATATTTGTAGGTCAATGTGCCAACATCAGGGCACTCTAGTACAACATGGCATGTCCCAGGATCAGTGGAGTCAGCAGCAACGACTCAGGGGAGCGTCTTTACGGATGAGAGAGAAAAGTCGGCTGAACATTCCATGACCAAAACAGAAGGTCTTAAAAACGGGAGCAGCTGAACATGAGCCCTTCTCAGGGGGCCTGGCTCTTCCACGCTTAAAGAAAGATGTGACGAGTGTTGGCAGACAAGGGAGGAGGAGAGCAGAATGTTTTCTCAGGGTGAGAGACGGAACAAACGAGTGGCAAAGACCTGATTAGGCCCCAAAAAGATACATAAAATAAAGTAGGGGTTTCTTGCAGTTAGAACCATAGAGGCTCAAATAAATGGTTAGAAAATAATGTCACTTTGTAGTAGCGAGCTGTACGTCTGGTGTCTTTCAGGAGGGTGACACAAAGTAAAACAAACTGTAAAGTGAAAGAAAATTGGTTGCTTTCAAAAATTTAAAGAAATAAATTAGCAGAGTGTGACAGATTTTGGCATGAAAGTGATTTTAAGAAATACCTGGCTATCCAAGCACCTTTATCTGAAAATACAGCTGGTTTTCTCAAGGTACATTTAAGCCCAGACCCCTGGTTAATTTAAATTAAAACGATTCTTTTAATTCTAACAGCATGTTGACAGCATGACAGGAAGTTGTGTTAATCTTTTTTGGAAAAGCAAAGATTTCTTACTGGCTTTGACTGAAAATCTGTGAAGAGAACTAAAGATTCTGGCTATGGCAATGGTTTTCACCCCCAAAGACTGGGAGGCCATCAGCAAATATATGTAAATAATCAAATCCAATAACTGACATAGCATTCTTGATAAAATTTTAGTAAAAATTGGAAAATTATCGAATAAAATAACTATGTGTTACTTGGTGTCGGTTTGCAATCTGAAATAGCAGTAAAATGCATTAAAATTTGTGGCTGTGATGTAATAAAATGTGTAAATACTTAAAGGGTAGGAAAATGCTTGGTAGACACTTGATCCAGTTGATTGGTGGCTTTCTTGGTGCTGTAAGATCAGTTTGTTTGGACCGCTATCAGTGTCAAAACACTAATGTCAGCGTCTGATGTTCCCTTAGACATCTCCAGTTTCAGATCTGAGGCCACATCACCACATCACAAGTGATCACATACAGCAGAGGGGAAGCATGACTTCTAACTGCAACTGGTAGCTTTCCTGCATGTTAGGTTCTACCTGGTGATAGTTAAGGATGCAACTATCCAAATCTATCACAGAGTTATTTTTAAAACACATGCAATCAATCTCTTCTAAAAAAAACGTTTAACTGACAAATAAAACCCTGTTCAAATGCTAATCAACAAACATGCATCACCCCTTTTTATGACGTGGTTGATTGCTAATACATACACAAACTAAAATGAACAAATCCGACTAGCATGCTTGCCAAAAGTGTACTCTGCTGATGTCTAATCTTATATCATTAGAGTCAGCCACACTGACGGCATCTCTACCTGGCCCATTTGATGAAGTACGGCAGGTGGTGGAGCAGGTTGAATGTGTAGTAAGAATATCTGGTAATCTCTGTCACCGTCCACACGACCAGGAACAGGATTACACTTTCTTCATTCTGAATCTTCAACAAAACGTAAAGTTTTAATCCTTTATAGTGGTGTGCTGAGCGTTATAGGAATAGAGAATAAGTAAACATTTAATCAGGAAGGAAGGACTTTTTATAAAAATAAAAATTCTCAGAAAAAATATGATCGTGGAGACAAAAAAATGTTGATTTGTGAAAATAAATCAATTTATGACCTGTAGCAACTGTCCTTGAGAGGTGCTGCAACTGTCATTGCAACAGTGGACTTTTTATTTTTAATAAAAACTCAAGTCTGCCCCATGCAATCATATTTAATTGATATTGGTAATTAGCAGATAGCTCAGAGTCTACAGTAATATAAATAAATGGTTGGTGTAGTGCCAATTGTCTCAGAGTTGTTAAGAGAAAAGAGAAAACAATGTTGCAGTCTTCCCTTTTGCATGTCTTATGTTTTAACTGGCTACCTACTGAAGGTAACTCGTACTTATAGACACAGCTCAGCTCCTTTAGCTCAGCAGATACCCCTGCTGTATATGTTTCTAAGTGGGAGCTGCTGGTTTAGAGGCCTCAGTCCTTGAAGCAACCAACCCAAATTCAAATCCTGGCCTATGATGCCTTTCACCATGCCCTCTCCGTCTACCTTCACTCAAATTTCCGGTCAGATTACGGTCAAGTAAAAGAGCACTTGCGCCAAAAAAGGTCCTACTCAATAAATGTCATGGTTTATTGGAGTGACGAGGAACATACCCTATAATTTTCACCTGTTGTGCACACATTCCTTAACCCAGATCAGTAGAGAGGTTTTGGATTTGGTACTTCCTTGCCCTGAAGCAATTTGACATGTAAATACTAGAAGCTGTTGGAAATCCCACAACAACCTGATTACCAAATCAAAACAACTCTACCCACTTAGCTAAGATTGGGGCTTGTTACTCTATAAATCTCACCACAGAAATACTGCTTACTCTTTGCTATAAGCATTTGACACTTAGAGCCTGATCTTTGGAAGGTTTGCATCTCTTAAAACAGGTGCAAATGTGTTTATACGCACAAAGCAGATCCTCAAAGAAGGGGCAAATGATTTTTTGCATGTGTGCCTTCAGCAATATACTGATCATATTCTTACGACAAAACTGTACAGATTAATGGTCGAAGGATATCCAAATGTAAAAACATTTTGATAAAACATGGATTTGATAAAACATGAAGCGTGATTATGTTTTTTTTTCTTTTACTTTTGTTCGTACAACTTTCAGATATGCTACGAAGTACACTATGAACATCATTCAGTGTTATCACCCAATATTTCTCTTTGAAATCATCATTATTACATTCACCGTCATGGTTTTAGACCTCATCTTTCTGTTATGGATAATCTCAAACTGTCTCCAGAACATCAACAATCTTCTAATTTTAGTAGGTTGAACCAAGTCAATTTGAATGTTTCAACATTTGCGCAGCAATCTTTGTAGATCACTAATATTGTCTGTTAACCAAGGGGGGTAATTTGGTGCTAATAATTTATGTACCATAATAAACAAAACCTTTCTGCAACTAAAAAAAAAATAAAAATCCCATTTAACCATGACTGTATGCATTATGTAGTTTCTAATACAGAGATAGAAACATTTAATTTTGTAGATCTTCTCTTGTGTGATATTTACCTGTCTGATGCTACTAGTGATAAACCAAACCATGTAAATTCTCGAACACACTTGAACCCCAGTCACAATCACAGAAGTCCTCACAATTCCTACCAGAGAGTCAGAAGAAATAAATTCAAGAGTTGGACATAAACTGGAATGCATAATATGGGATCAGACTAATAAAAATTTGAGAGGAAACAAAGAAAAAGTCAATCTTCACTTACCAACGGCACAATGTAGAACCTGAATGAAACAAATGGTAGCAATTAGAGCTTTCTCTTTCTTCATAAATATATTTTCATACTACAAACTCTTACCTCAACTAATGCAAAGGTCTGGAAAAACTTGAGGGTCCGTGCTATACTTCTATAGAGACCCTTATGTGTGCCTTTCTGGATGTAAAAACGCATCATTGTGATTGCCAGCACCAGCCACCTGCAGAAAAAACAAAACCATAACAATAAATCCTGTGAGAAATAAAAAACCACATTAGACCTCAGAGTGAACAATATATGATAGCAGATGATTGTTTCATGCATTTAGAGCAAGGAATAAAATCCCATACATTGGTTACAGTAGAACCTGTCTCAGAATTAGGTGATATAATTTATAACATGTTAGTTTACAAAAAATCTGTTTTAATTAGGGTTTGACAATTATTTGCATTTGCAATAAAACAACATAAAATCCTGTTTTTGAATTACAGAAGCACTCAGTTGGTGTCTCATTTATCATGAGTAGACAATGACTTCCTCACTATAGCCTGTTAAGTGGCAGTAATACTATTAAAGTGGGTTTTGCGTCACACTGAAGGGTAAAGAGAGTTGCAGCTAAAGCGCAGATCCTTGTATGCATGTAGAAGTAAATACTTTTACACAACATTAACAGTAAAGCCCTGCAACAGTGGGCTCTGGGCAAGCAAGTTTCAAGGTGTATATGTATATATGTATATATGT
>JAUZNJ010039926.1:0-10553 GCA_034780135.1 Jordanella pulchra | reverse complement strand
AGGTAAAGATAATCTTCCACTCTGGTGTCTTCTTTTAATTATTAAGTGAAATGAACCTAACAATAATTGAGGCCCAAATTAATTAATTTTAACATAAAATTGCTGAAAAAATTATTGATAAAATTACTCCAATCAAAGAAAAGTTTTTCAATTTAAAAAAATTCAAATTTTCAGTCACAGATATATTTTTACAATAAACTTTTTTTCTATGATTGAAAAACTTTTTCTTTCATTTATTTAGTTATTTTAAGCAACTTACTTTTTGATTGAATTATAAAAACAAAAATGTCCTACCCATAAAATGTTCAAATCAAAATAAATTTTTCTTTGGTTAAAAAGTCTTTACTTCAATCGTTAGAAAATCTTCACTTCAATCAATAAAAACAACATTTTCAATCAAGGAATGGACAGAATTCAAATAAATTATTTGGGGTCTTAATTATATTTTTGCATTCTCACACTATTTTTCTTTGATTGAAAATGTTTTTTTTTATTGAAGTTAAGTTTCTTTAATTGAAACAAAGGTTTTTTGATTGAAGCAGCATTTTTTTTATGATTGAATAATAAAGAGAAAAATCTATCTCCATACATTTTAAGTGTCCTTTTCCACCTTTTCTGTTCTCTATTATTTTGGATCACATATCCTCCACATATTTCCTGTTTTTTGTTTAAAGACGGTAATAAGCTTATGATGTGGTTACATATATAAGATGATAAAAAAGTTTCCGGTTTAAAGTTAGCCCAAGTAAATCCATGCTAAGTAATTGACCTACAAATTTGACATACACATTGTCTGGTTTTTATTGTTCATTGTTGCCCTGCTTTCTCCAGGCCATAAACTGTAGTTATTTTAATTAGAACATTTCACTCATCCCCTCTGTTTCAGGTCTGTCTACACCAAAATGCTTGTGAAAGAGAATTCACAGCTTACTTCAAAACTATCCTGTTGTTTATAACCCTGAATTTAATTGCATTGCATACTTTTACAATCCTGTAAAAAAAAATCTTTTCACGAATTTGTTTTTTTCAACACCAACATTTCAGGTTATGACCTTAAGTTTAATACGAGATAAAAAAAAAAAAAGCCACCAGTAATATGCTGTTCTCTCAGGTGATAATTTTGTATATTAATGGGAAAGGCCATCAAATCCAACTTTTTCCGATGTGAAAAATTAGCCCTTAAACCTTAATAACTGGTTTTGACAACCTCAGTGAGAGCTGCTGCCTTTAAGAATTGATGATAATTGGTAGTTAGCTGGGGTAGGAAATTTAGCTTATACTTTAGAGCTGTACTATTTATTCTGCATTTATTAGGTTTTTTTAGCATGAACATTCTGTTTATTTACTGGATCCCCTATGTAACAGCATTTTTGACTTGAACATGGATAACTAATTATAAGTGCAAATGCAATTATAAATGAAGAATGTATTTTTTTTTTGCTCAATATTACCAAGGCAAAAACTGATAATCAAAAATTAATTGTTAAACAGCTCTCACTCTGTCTCTGAAATAATTTGTTGTTTAACAAATACCTGCTTGGTAGTGGTACGTGGGGTGTTGTAGAACAGATTAAAAGATATAGTGGTGTTCTGAATGGGAAATAACTATGCACATTTATTAATTAAAACCCTAAACTTCAAGTTAAAACACTTAAGTCATCAAACTCTTTAACTTGGCATGCAAACTACAAAATAAAAATGTAAAAAATAATGACAGATACTGATGATTTAACATCCTGCATTACAGTAGCTAACGACTCGGTAAAAAGTGATGACTAGATTATTTACTAAACCCTTAGAACCTTTAATTCCCACAAATATTAATATGTATATGAGCTGGGGTAAATGTTTTGTCAGACAGGTGCACATATCAGGTTTGCAAAGCTACAATTTAAGAATAAATATTTTTCAGTCGGGAGGAAGAAAAAGAAGCTCCATTTACATAATTTCAGACAATTTTTTCTTGGGGAATTTCAAATTCTTTCTGCAGAAGCTTTGCCAGCACAAACAACAAACCATACTTTACTTCTAATCTAAGCTTTTCCTCAAAGATGCAGTCTTTTGGCCTTCCTGGAGGATCAAAATGTCCATTGTCCTCCACAATGCAGCCTGTGGATACCTTCAGGCAAAAGAGAAAGAAATGCATTTGCAAGCAGTTTTGTAGTGCTATGATTTCAACTGTAACTCCTCCTTGAGTTACTGTGCATTCAGGGAATCAGTTTTTACCAGTCTCTTGTTTTCTTGGGACAGTTTAGTCCTTGTTCCACCAATGACTGAACCCAACAACATCTTAATGAGATTTAAGTCCGTTTTTTGGGGATATTGAAGAAAATGGTTTTTTAACTGGCTGTGCAGGCCAACCTCTATCACGGATTACCACGTTTCCGTGTTTTTGTAGTTTGTATGGGCCTATATTATTTCACTTTGTGGTTTCCTTGAATCTCGTTGCCTAAAAAAGCAATGAAACCTCTTCCAGACTGACATATGTTGGTTCTTAAGTTGTCTTTGTCTGATATTGCAATGTGTTTAATTACGTGGAATTTAAGAGTGACAAAAAGCAAAAACAAATATTATCTTTAAGGGGGTATATAGCTACAATTAGACTTAACCAGAGTTTAATGTGTGACATCATATAACAACAAAAATACATTGCTTTACAAGAGGGATCCAGAGGGTTTGTTTGTAGAATAATAATAAAAAACCTTAAGCAACATTTGAATATACTGATATCTATTGAACATAGTGTCATGTTTAGAAGTTATTATACTTTGATTTTACGTCAAAGCCAAGAGCACATGAAGAGGCATTAAAGCTAAAAGGCAAGATAAAATAAGAGTGTCTTTTACAAAGTGGACAGCAATTAAATAGCCTAACTTGCCTAAATTCATTAGCCATGGACACAATTTTATGTTGTGTGGCTTACAAAACCTAAGAGACCCCAAACATGATGTCAAAGAATGTAGTGGTAACAAGTTTGGTCCTTTATGATGTGATGTACAGCCACACAAAAAGCAGAAAAACACTCACTCACAATTTGTTTTTCCTCTGGGAAACGTTTTATGATTGACTAGACTTCACATTCAACAGGGAGCATCATTGTCTGAGCTCAAGGAACAACATGGTTAGGATATCAGGCCAAGACAATCCAACATATTGGAGCTCCCCAATTTGCAATGGGAGCGGTCAGAATGTCCTTCTGAGCAGAGCGGATCACTCAGAAATATCTGATAAGATTATCTTAAGGGGCATTACCATAATCAGGCCATTCTTACAATTGTCAGAGGGGAAAGATCGGAGAAACTATTGAGCTTATCTTGCTGCGTGAACCAGCCTTAATGGTTCAATCGGTGATAGCCACAACAGTTTGCTCTGTTATTAAAACTGTGTGTATTTTATTATTCCTTTCTAAGAGAAAAATAACAAAGAGAAAGATTATCTGGGTTCTTATTATAACAGATATAATTAATCATGAATGTCCAGATGCATGTAAGGTTAAAAAAAATTAAAAAAAAGTTGAGTAAGTCATACACATACTTCTTTGTAGAAACATTTTGTCTCTTTCCAAGAAACATCTAAGTTTGAGCAGTTATATGTCAACTCAGCTTCATAAGCAGTATAAATCTGAACAGGAAATCATATTCCCCTTCCACTTATCAATTAAAATTTTAACAGACAACTCAATATATGAGAAGTTTTCCAGCTAAATATATGCATTAAGTCACAAGTGTGAAGTGGTATTGAGCTGTGGATGATCAAGGGAATCTCTTGAGATAATAAAAACTGCAGGTTGTAACGCCAGAACACTAGCTGAAAAAATGTATATGCAACCTCAATCCTGCCAAGCATGTTTCTTTGAGGTTTTGAGATCACAGGGTTAACATACATGTAGGTTACAGCATATCCCATCCTTTCCGTGAGCCTCGAAAGACACAGCTTCCCAAGGCACAGCTGTGCAAGCATACTCTCTACACAGAAACAGCTCCATCTATTTAATTACCCTCCTCTGAGGCATCAGCACATCTCAACTGCCACCCCCAACCTTCATGAATTAATGATGCACATCTCTAGTTGTTATTAGTTAGCTGCTCTTGGTAGAAGACTGGTTGAACCTCATCCACGGTTCAGTTTTCAAAAAAAGATGCGGGGTTATTGTTTTTTGATGAAGAGACTGTTAACTAAATGTGGTCTCTCAGGTGTTTCACACAACTATGCTTTCACCCCGGGGTTGCAGAGCACTGTTTAGTATAACACAATGGCCTTTAACTGGTTTTATGGAAATTGCTGTAGGATGTGGAAAAATGACTGAAATATGAAAGTGCTGCCCGTAAACATGTGTTTGTAGCTGAATTTTCTGTTTGTTTCTGTGTTAGGGACAGCAGGAAGTTTGCCTTCATGATTTTTCTACTCATGCAAGAGTACTGAGAAAATAAACAGTAAAACCTTTTAATAAGTTTACAAACTATCATTTAACTTGGGACCACTAAAAACTCTCTCCTTTCCTAAGTGCATTATGCACATAGGCTACCTCTTTCAGTCCTTTCCACCAGCTTCCTGACTTACTGCTTTATTCCAATATTATTTGTATTCTAATATTAACTGGAAGGAAACTAGTTATTCCACATAACAAGGGAAACTTGTTTGGAATAATTTTATCTTCTGCCATGTTTTAAACGTGGTAAAAAACCCAGATAGTACTCTCAGATAGAGTTCAGGAGATGGGGCTCAGTGTGGCTGAGAGCTCCTATGTCCACTGTGTTGTCAGATGAAACAGAAACTGGAAAATAAGGGGGACCTAACATATTTGGAGATGGTGGAGAAGCCCAGAGAATTTCAAAGAGATGTTGTGTAAGACTGCAAAGCTTTGAAAGTGAGGAGAAGAATCGTAAAGTCAATGCATTATATACCAGGGAGCTAGGGGAGTTGTTTGAGAATCAGAGTGACATGTTCATTTAATGAGGTTCTGTTGACAATGAGTGCAGCAAAGCTTTTGCTGTGTAATAAGTAAAATTCGGGAGAATTATAATAAATATGAAAACAACAAGACAAAAATACTTTTACTACGAATCTTTAAACAAGAATATCTTTATTTGTAAGAGGTATTGCAATGCAGACCCATGTTGTTTCCTTGTAAGGAGAACGTAACTAGGAGGAACAAACCCATTGAAATTACAAAATATCATTATGTTCTGCTAGCACAGAGCAATGATGCCGTAACTAACACTTTACCACATGTTTAGTTGCAATGAAATGCCAAAAAGAAGTAAAACCACATGGCTTAAATGCTAATGCTGCTGTGATTGACACCCAATGCAGCAGTTAGGGATACAATGTTTGATAAAAGTCCAATAAAGTGTCAAATGTTTTTTTGTTTGTTTTTTTTTTTAAGCAATTATCCAGGTGACATACCAAAAAGCAAAAATCAGTAAGCTGCATGTGTTCTTTAAATCTTTGCAAAAATGAATGTGTCCTTTTAGTGATGGAGCCACTATGAAAACCAGCAGAAGTTCTGATGTTACTTCCTGAACCTATAGGAAGACAAGTATCTAATTAGCTGAGGCTTACAAGCTGTAAATGTTTCTGTGTAACTATATATAAAGACTGAGAACTCAGGATGCATAGACCTTTTAGGCTGAGAAACAGCAAGTTTTTCAAAATCAAGTCGATATCTCTTATTAAACTGCAAGAGAAACACAAAAACATAGCTACATATAATGACATTTCTAACATGTTTATTTGGCTGTACTACAAAATCTGATGTATCAAACAGGAATATTTAGTATTTCCTTTGTGTTTTTAGGCTATGTGGTGAAAGCAGCTGTTTAACCAAATATTAATGCAAGCTAGACCAAAAATAAACATTTTCATCTAAATATTTAGCATTTATTGTTACTTTTCTTTTATTCATTAGAGTCTACTTTTTAATCAATTTTAGATCTAAACTGGAAAGAAAAAAAAAAACAAAAACAATCTAGAATGTATTGTTCCATCACATTGATTTGTGTGAAAAGCAATTTACCACTTGATTTTCCAAAAAAATGGTTTTAATTTCACAGAATGACCTGACATATCATAAAGCAAATATATCTCTTTCTTTGGAAAAACAAACATAAAACTGCAAATTTCTTAAACATCATAATTAGTCTGTAATGTTCTTTTTTAAAGATATACATAGTCATGTTGACAGTATTACTGCACATTTTTCATCCTAGGGCTTCATTTGTGCATGGTTAATTTGTAGCGTTGCATCCTCTTTCTTGTATTTATTGAACGAATGATTCTATAGTAGTCATACTATGCTTTCTGCTATACAAGAAAAATAATTTCCAATAAACTTTTTATCTCAAGTTGCCATCACATCAATGCCATATTTGTCTTAGCCAGGTGTGCCTATGACAACCAACAACAAAAAGCAGGGATTTTGAAAATGTTAAGAGTTTTGTTTTGTTTGCTTTTCTCTAAATGTAAACATGATTACTCTGCATATTTGTGGTAACATATTACTTGTTTTATCGTTTCAATATATGTGGGAATATGATTCAACAATATCAGTAACCTATTAGAAATCTCTTTAAATACCACCAAAAACATGATAAATAAGAATGATGCTGCATTTTAGGAACATTATTTGGCACTGTTCCTATTCCTCAAGCCAACCTCTTTACCCATTTCATAATGCAGTAGCTGGCTTACATTTAAGACCTGGGGCTGGAAAGGGTTGTGCTAAAAATTCCATAAAGTTCCATAAACTAGTGTTTCCCAATGTGGTAGGTGCAAATATGGAGAGGAAGAAGAGGCTGTATTATCTCCTTCTTGTCATGGCCAAGTGAAACTAAAATGTGTTTTATCATCCACTTGTCAATGTTCAAATCATTATATTGGATATTCTATTTATTTATTTTCCTTTAATTGGACAGTCACAAAACACATTTTTTATATGTAATTGTTGAACCACACAGGGAAGGTAACACAGTTCATAGCATTTATGGGGCTTTCATCCATTTTAGAATGCAATGTTTTTTTAAACACGGAATAAAATGAAAAGCATGAAAAGGTGATGGAGACAGCGAGCTTGGCAATGGTGTTCAAACAGCTGCATACCAAATGGCAACATCAAGAGTGCCAGCATGAAGTCTTCTCTGGTAGTTTCAGAAACTTTTTCATATATTTTCAAAGAGATGTGTGTGAATGTAAAGATTCAATCAAGCATACTTGACTCTATCTGTAAACAGACAAGTTATGGAAAGGGAAATCAAAAATGCACTGCTACAACTAGAACATTTCAACTGAATGTTAGTGAGAAGAGTAGCTTGATCAACAAATTTGACATTTTGTGTTCAGCTGATAGACACCAGTTGGAGTTGGGTAGATTTAAAGCTTGACTTTTTTTTTATTTTGTTTTATTATTATAAAACAAAATAAAAAAAAATAAAACAAAGCTTGACATAACAAACTTTAGCAAAGATGTGCTTCTTGGTATAAGCTTAACCCTACACTGCAACAATGCAGTGGAAAGTCTGTATTCGGTAGAAAAAAAATCAATAGTGTTATTTGCTTTGTGAATAGTATAATATCGATTGTAGGACTTTTACATTTTTTATCAAGTACTAAGTACTGTTTAGGATTTGGTAGATCCAGTGTTTTAAGTAAAAACAGTTAAATACTGTATCTACAAAATACAATACTCCAAAATGTAAGCATAGTATGACTGTCCATGATTAAATTTTAAGGTACTTTATACTGCATGTACTCTAAGCAACATAGTCCCTGAATGTATCATAAGTGATGTTAAAATGGTTCTTTGGAAATATCAAGGAAAAAAGAGACTAATGTGCATTTTTCTTTTAATAGGCAGGGGTTTATAACACATCTCGCAAGCCTACATAATCTTAAGAGAACCTGGAGTCTAGATAATATTTTCAGTCCTCTTGACATAATGATTGATTTACACTTGACAAACTGAGTGTAGAAACCTTGGTGATTGACAAGACAAGGAGCATTCTTTGACATAATGATCACTCATTGTCAGAAATGCTTTATTTCACTTGTTCAGTTCTTTAGGACAAAAGTAAAACAAAAGCACTTGATTTGATAACATAATGGACACAAGTCAACCAGTCAGATATACATGCTGGCATGAATTAGATTCACAACAGTAAAAAATCATTTATACTGGATACCATGTGTGTTTAAATTACTTTCAAGTTTTGCATTATGATGGCCATGAGTGTGAATTATTCCATCTATATTCTTAGACAACACTGTTTTATTAACTTGCTGTTAAAAAAAAAGCAATAAATAAAGGGATAAATGAAACAAACAATTAAAAAGGTAGTGTTATTTTATGAGGTACCCAAGCTACCTGTAAATACCAATGATAAAAATGTAAGAAAGTTGCAGGTATACAAATCCATCCCCAAAAATTCAAGTTTGACGTCAAGTGTTGACTTCAAAAGAAGAGATGCAATCAGTACTGTAGGAGTTCCAGCACAGATGAGTGAACAAGCGACAATCAAGGTTCAGTTAGACAGAAATAGAAAGCATAGATGTAATCAGCAAAGGGTTGTTCGGACTACTAAACCTATTAAAATGTTTTACAAATAGATAATTTAGATAAAGGTAGAACCCTGTGTTTTTCCTCAATAACTGACCTTGACTATGTTCTTCTTAATAAACACATAATTTACTCATAAATAAGAGTCTAAATCTACTAAAATGAATAAGGTAGGTCAGGTCTACATGCTTGCTTGCAGCCCTTTTGGAGAATACAAGAACACTGTTTTAAGATTCAAACAGTTTAAAACATATTCTGAAGTAAAGAAAATATGGCAGGTAGTTGGCGTATTGCCACTGCAATTTCCTTCAACAAAGCTTTCAGGTTTTGACATTAGTGGGTATAACTTTGATGCCACCCAGCACATAAATAAATCAAGAGTCACTGACATTAGAAATTTTTTGACAATCTTCCTTATTGATCTGAAAATTCTTCCGTTTTACTTCAGCTCCTTAAACACATGAAAAAAAAATGAAGAGGTGTGAAAGGATGAGAATGTGTGAATTGCATTAGGACCCTGGTCTTTTAAAGTTTGTACTCTTATCTTTGCACCTGAAGTAGCTCAGGAGCACATTTAAAGAAATTCTGCAGGTTTGTGGTTCTGAAGGACACAAACCTGCAACATAAAGGTAATTTCTTAAGAGGAGTCTGAGGTATTTTCAAATTGTTGGGGAAGGAAATGATTTTGTGAAAATGCTTTGAACAGGATGGCATTAAAGCACCTGTTTTCTTGGAGGATGTTTTCACACTGCTCTGAAGAAGTTTGAACCTAAACACTTAACATTTACTACTGTCTATGTCAAACAAAAACAAGCGGTACATAGTTAACTAAAGTAAGAAATCTAAGACTGAATTGTTTTCTTTGTAACAGCAAAAGATGTCTCTGAAAAGTATGATTTCTTTACTGTAAAGAATTAAAGCCTGACCTCACAATTGCTGAGTCCTATGGAGAAAACATTGAAGCAGTATAGACTTAGTGTCTGGAAAATATTGATATGGATGGACTGTGCAAGGAATTTGGCTTCAGTGAGCATGGTCTCAGCTCTTCTGAGATAAAAGGTTGTCACACTGAAGAGTTGTTTCTGAAATAGATTTCCAAAGGGGATGTTCCAACTTCTAAATTTAAGAAAGGTCAGTGATGACATCTTATATGCTCCGTGAAGCAATGCAGTCTTCAAGGGATTATCTAAGTGAGAAAAATAGGAAATAAATGACAGGATTTGCACTTATCAAACCAGAGGGGTGAAGAGATATTTAGATCTATTTTGACAAGGCTTTGACAAACCAATACTATGTAACTGCAGAAATGTCTTCCAGTGTGAGGGGATACTGATTTTCATTATGTAAAAAAATGCTTCTGTTCCCATTATTATAATTTACTCTTGTTTCTAATGTTGGGAAGGAAGAAACTAGATTTGATAACACATAAACGATGCGATATTAGTCTGAACACAAAAAATTGTGTTTGTTTGTCAAAGTGCCATTCAACAAGGTATGGATACTTTATAAACAGCCTTGATATATACAAGATAGGTAAGGAACTATAGCACAAATGAAATTCTTTATTTTCATTTGCGTCATGTCAAACAATAAAGTAAGAGTTAAAGACTAAAGAACCTTAATTTTATTTTGTAAAAAGCACTAGTTTTAATATATTGTGTTCAAAATATGTCACAGGTAATAAACTGAGACACTCCGTTAACATCCTCTGTTTATAAAAAACTTTCACCAACTGTGTTTATAGTTGTTTATTCCTTTAAACCTTAGCAGGTTAATTTCAGTTAAGCATAACAGTATTTGCAGGGGCGGTGTTGAGCGTTCAATGGAGTACAATGTGGGTGATGGTACCTTATGCCAATTTTGTTTGAAAATTCCTATTCAACTGTGCTTTTCCTTGTTAACTTCTTTGCTGTCTTTGCTGTTTACTTTGTTCAATCAATCAATCAAATTTTATTTGTATAGCACATTTCAGCATCAAGGCATTTCAAAGTGCTTTACATAA
>JAUZNJ010039925.1:0-10553 GCA_034780135.1 Jordanella pulchra | reverse complement strand
GTAAACCAGGCACGGGTAGATTTTGCGCTGTGTGCAGGCGCCAAGTCCTGTTGGAACCTGAAATCTCCATCTCCATATAGCAGGTCAGCAGCAGGAAGGGGTAGAAGATCACCCTATTTTTCACACTCAGAAATGTCACAGACGGTGAAATGTCAAAGGCTCTGGGGACAACACGATGGGACGTGCCACAGCCAAAACCAGAAGGCCAGAACTTCTAGATCTGCCCCCAGCCCTGGTGATGGGGCGTCCAGAGCGGTTATTCTGTCCTAGGTCAGACGGAAATCGGGGCGAAGGTTTTAGAGGCCGTCGAATCACAGCTTCAGGAGCAAGACTTGTGTATTGAGGAAGCAATAAAGATGTGGTTCACCCTAAAAAAAAGTCTGTTTATAAGTGCTTATAAGTGTTTATTGTGTTAATAGTTACTGTGTTTTGTATGTTTGATAAATCTGTGTTAAATTGTTTTCCCTTCCCTTAATGAAAAGGTTCTTTTTAAAGCTTTACTACCATTAAAATTATAAGATGATAAATTATTGGTAAAGAAAAGCAGCAAAATCTTTAGTGAGATTTTTTATTTAGGTCAAATAAATAATTTAGGTAATATAAAATCAGCTTAATAGGGTTTTAACTGTGCCCAGCAGGTGGAGTGATCTTACACATGTAAATGACTAAAGTATTTTGTTTTGATTAAGTTAACATACCCAACGTCTGGTCAAGAAGACAAGAGACGATCTCCTGAAACCTGTTCTCCTTCTCAGTTCTTCTCAATAAGAGATTTTATAATAAGATTATAAAAACAAAAGACCGATCGGTGCCATTGTTAGAGAAAGTGGATAAAGCAGATACCACGTAGCTTTCATGGTGTGAGCCATGATAGGTTAGCGGCCCGAAAATGAGCAATTCATGATTACAATGCAGCCAACAACTAAAAGGTTTTGTGGTTTTACGTAAACGTAAACGTAAAATAAAGTGGAAAAATATCGATTTTATTTAAAAAACATAATTTTACTTGTTCGATGTTAAATAATGTGAAAAAAAATCCTAATTATGAATTTCAAGGGGGGGAATACAATTTATTGATATATATTTTTAAATACTTTAATTATATATATGTTATTTTTGTTAAAATTTGCTAGATTATAAAATAGCTATGGCGGTTTTGACCTGACTTCCTGTTTACGCTAGCGTAACCGCTCCAGAATCACGTCACAAACGGGATGCGAAAAGTAGGGATTATCTGTCCGAACGAGCAGCTAAATGAGTTCACTATAAAGTCGACTTTATAGTCAATACACTATATAAGGATTTAGGGGTTAGGGCGGACGTTCAGACACAGCGATACACTTCCACTAAGATGTGAGATCACTCAGTTGTTCTGTTTGTTCCTATTTTTCTTTTTTTATTGGTTATTTATTTACTTATTTTTGATTGGAAGTTATTTATTTAAAGTTTCGTGACAAAAGTTTTTAACTGTTCTACAGAACTTATTCTGAGTCCTCTCCATGTTGCAAACTTTTTTTAGCAGTTGTCCCCTTTCTTTCAACAAAGGGTCAAGTCTGCTCAGGAGAGCAGCTTCGCATGAGAAATGTGTTACAGGGAAAATTCCAGCCCCCAGTCATAAATCAATGTGCACTTTATTTACCCATTAGCACACTAAAATAGGGGCCAGTGTATGTTCTTCTTCATCAGAACCAATGGCTTATTAAGCGGCTGATGTTGATGGGATGAAAGAGCCCACTTGGGTTTCTTTTGTATTATAACTCTCAGTCTAACTGTCCAAATCTGTGTTACAATGAATAATTGTAATTCCTTTTAATTATTTTATAGACTCTTAAATTAATGATCTTAATGGCCTTTAAACTGTATGAGCTATTACTGCTTTTTTTAGTAGATATTCAGAAATTATTAGGATGAACATACATTCTTCTAGGGTATATGGGCTGCATCCAAAAGTATAGTATAACTGAATTCAGTGGGGTTTTTTTTACTTATTTTTCCTTTTTTATTTCCTTAATGTATTCATTAGATTGGTAATATATATTTCAAATATGATTCTGTAGAGTTGTTCAGAGCAGTCACTTTGTTACTTGCAGACTAAATTCAGCTATTTAACTTATCTGAGATCTGGTATAGGAGGACATTTTTTACAAAGGGAAATCCATATGTCAACCATATCCTTGCTTTCCTTTCAGAGGAATATTTTCAAAAAGTCTCCCTTGTGCTTCAAAACAATTAAACATCCGATCTAAACCCATTACAGTTTTCTTGGTTTTATTGTAGATGAGTCACAACACCTCTCTGGACTCCTTACATAATTGTAAAAGCCAAGTAACCTTGTGCAGGAGACATATTTCAGCCTCTTATATCAAAGATCATGGTTCTTTCTACATTTCATGACTGTAGTTGCGTAACAGACCTCTTACTGCAGACAAAAGTCGAGCTAATCTTCCTTTCCTGAACAAGAAATGCTTTTTTAGCTCAACTTTAAGGACAGCATTTCCCAGGGTAGATACAGTATGTATTCAGAAAGACTTTGGTTAGTATTGGCCATCGACTGGCAAGTTGACACCCCAACATTTTCCCTCATACATGAACTCATAGTGGGGAAAAAGACAGATTGCACTGATGAAACTATCCTAAAAGAAAACTGATTTCAATAATTAGAGTCAAATTTTGCCATTTTCAGAATCAATGGGGTGAGAAAAGAAGCCCTGAAGAGATCTCAATTTCTTGGCAGTTCATTCAAACTTCAGACTAAGACTTTCAGCAAATACAAGTAAGTCTAAGGCTAAATAGATTGCATCTGTCATAACACATGCCTTAATCAACAAATGTTGGTAGCCTTTATTTTTAATTGGTCCTCCATTGGATTAAGAGTAGAACATGCTCAAGACAGTGTAAATGTTAAATCTATTTTGTCTTTAAACTATTATTTTGACTTTTTTTAACAGAAACATTTAATACACATGATGCATTATGTCACCTCCACTTAAGACAGAAAAACATTCATCAAAGAAAATTATAAAATACATTTATACTATTATTTGTGCAGAGTCGAAATACTGATTTACACAAATCACAGCTCATACCCTTATAAACTATGAATCCCTGTTGATCTAAAATGCACGTTTTTTTGTGCCTTGGGATTTTAAAAAAACATTTGAAGAAATCTGAGTTACTATGTGATTCATGAACTGAAATAGCATTCAAACTTCAAACAAGGAGCCTGCACATAGCCTGATCAGGATTTCTAGCTACAACTTTCTTGCTGTTTGGCAGCTATTATTAAACACTAAACTGAATTGCACATTTATATTTTGTTTTTTTGCTTTTTTTGTTTACTAGCTAATAGAAAATAGCCATGTGTCTTATCAAAGACAAATAACCATAAATTTGTCTGGCTGAATGATAGACTTCAGGGCTAATGCATCCATTGTTAAGGTAGATTACAGAGTACAGGGCTTCATTTCTTCATTCTTAAATAAAAGAGGAAGCATTTGAGAAATTGCTTAATTTCAACATTTCAGTCTCTAAATGATATGGAGGACTTTCAAATAACAAAATACATTTATAACAAATAAATATTACATGCCAAATACTATATGAATGTCCAAATTTCATCTAGAATTTAACAGTTCATAGTAGTGGTGGGACAAGGTTACTTTTTTTAAATCGAGTTGATTACAGTGTCTGTAATGAATTATCTGCAATTAATTGCATTTTAATTGCAAACAATATATATCGAAAACAACCTTAATTATTAAATAAATATTTATATGATCCCAACGACATATATACGTATTTATTGTTTTTAATCCAACTGTTATTCAACCATCAGATTGGTTTGCCTATGTAAATTCTCAGTCATCTGGGTCATGGCAACCGCAGACAGGCAGCAATTGGAAGGCAACTTTTGCTCAGTTTTTGAAGACGTTGACACCTATCCAGGAGTCTTTGTCAGTTCTGTTCGCCTACACCAGAGCTCTCAGACCTTCCAATTTAAGCTGGTTTGTCATCAGACCGATTGAAAGATATAATATTTTAGCTTTTTTAGAAACCCCTGATATTTTATGTGATTTCTTGGAAAAACTATTACTATAGAACTGTGAACAGCTCGTTAATATTATTTCTGGCATGATTCTTACCACTAAATACTGTACAGAAATAAATATAGCAACAATGCATACAATATTGCCAACCAATAGGAGATACGGTTTCATTGCTAATACTGACAGAACTATGACAGTTCAGCTCCCATTAATCATTACCTTTAGCAGATTATGACAATATGAAGCATGTAGTGCAGTTAAAACAATTATCACTGAGGCTACTTTTTTAGTTAAGCTGGTTAATAATACCACTGGCATAGCCAGGAAAAAGATGTTGCGTGTGCACCAGCAAATACTGGATGTACCAAATTTGTTTTCAACATTAAATCTCCAAAAAACATTTAAAAGAATATTTATATATATCTCAAACACATTAACATATCCCATGTCCAGGGCTGTATGCATTCAATGTGTTAAAAAAAAAAAAAACACTGGAAAAAGATAATGCACTTAGGCATTGCTACTTCCAAATTGAGCAGATGGTGAAAAACATAATGCCCTCATATGTTGATGTCATACACTTGGCTGTCAAAAACAGGAAGTAGAGGTAGCAAACTAGCACAGACCACAGATCTGTAATAGACTAAGAATTTGGTGAATGTGTTACGATCAGGTAAGTTGTACTTATATCATCATGTCAGCTAGTATTAGCAACATTGCATGTATTCCAAAGAGAAAGGAATTCAATTCCTATGCTTGATTTTAGGACTCCAGCAGCAAAAACAGCTGACCAGTCATATAAGGTAAATGTTTACTACGTCAGAACTTATTGGTCAAATGTTTCCATCCCCTCTTTACTACTTTACTTTTACTTTATTCTTTTTTCACTAAATTTGAAAACCGTATTAAGCAGGCGTTAAAAACCTTTTTGCAAAATTTAGTAAGTTGATTAGAATTTTGCTGTTTCCATCAAGCTCCTTTAATGCAATACTTCAAAATATACATAAAAAGAGGATGGAAACACGTGTAAATGCAACATAAGATGGCAAACAAACTTTGAGACTTTCAGTTCAAAAGATATGTAAAAGGTAACAGTTATACATTTTGCAGCTTTCTTATTCCAATAATGCAAGTATGTTTATGTATATGTAAGCACCACGTGGCTTTATATTTTCCACTGTCATGCCCATTTACACTTTATAAAATAAACCTCAAATAAAAGGCATTTGATCAACATTCTTCCACAAATCCCTGCATGTTTTGATGCTTAAAGGTATTTATTTACTCCTGTTTTTGTAATTGGTTGATTAAACTTTTTATGAAGCCTTATTAAATTCAATCTCAGTATTTATTATTATTTGAATTGTTTGCATATTGGTAAAGTATTTGTTTTTTTTATGATGTTCTATTTTGTCTCTATTGCAAAGTATATTTTCAATTTTTCAGTATATTTTGTGAAGTATATTTTGACTTTTTCATCCCCATTAACATGATACAAGTGATGTGATCTTCATGTGATCTCAAGGTGTGGCTGTTGAATGTACTAATAAATTGGCATGTATGTATCAGCCAAAACTATATCAGCCGGTTGATGTACCGATCTATTTTTAATTGTGTGTGTGGAATAATGTTGGTGTATTGTGGACATTTCATATGCTCATGATTTTGTTGAGGTGCCCAGTAATGTTTGATATTCCATTTTCATTGTTTAATACATGTTTTATTTAAACTCTCCTGGTGTTTCAACAGGGTTGCACTACATGAACTCTGGAAAAGAGACACCCAGCGCAATTCACATCCTGCACTATGCTTAACAGTGAGCATTTCTCCTCATATTTGTCCTTTGTTTGGCACTAAACCCTTCTGGGATGTTGTATAAAAAACTTCATCTTTATCTCATCTTGCAAATAACATGTTCTCTTATCATTTCCATTTTATTCAACCAGTGATTTTGTACTTGTTTAACAACAGTAAATAAATGATGAGAATTTTTGTGAACCTTTAAAACTCATGTGGATATTTTTAAAAGCAAATCTTTTCTTGGGAGTCATTCACATTCACTGGATCTTTATAAGAAAAGATGATATTTTCAATTTGCTGCAAACATCTATTAGCCTGTCAAAAATAATTGTCTATTTACAGTTTGAAGGATAGATAACGAAGGGTAGATAATCATTAAATTATACTTTAATTCAAAGGCTCCAAACTAAGCAATGTGGAACAGAGGATGAAAAAAAAGTCTCGAAGAAAAAAATTGTTTGGAAAAACAGCCACAGTTGAACGGTAAGGTTACATTATGGAGCACCAAATTCAGATACCAAAGCATAATCCAATGTCCACCCAAGATTGTACATGTAAAACAATCTTTTGCAGCTCCAGTTTAGGTTTGTTAAGTAGTGATTTATCCAAACGACAAAGTCTGGAGAAACATCTGAGTGCAATAGCCTGGATACCTAACAAACCAGTACCGTACAGGGGGACTAAGAGCCTTTCTGTGATTAGTTGAGTCTGTCTGCAGTTGAAGTGAACGCACCTATTAATGATTTGAGCCCCATCGGCAACTGACCAATTAGCAATTGTAATTTGCCCAAAGAGAAACACCCCTCGCCTGCAGGACTGCTTAAACCTCTATGTTCAAACATTTGTTGTATATTATTAGAACTGCATAGCATACAAAGGCATTTCATTTTAGATTAATGAGGAGAAGTGGAAAAGTGCTGCCATTGGAGAACCTGCCATGCAGACACCTTTAGAACATAGTTATGAAAACACCTGCCTGTTGTTTTAGCCTTCAGGTCTTCTCCTCAGGCACAATGCCCAATTAAAGACTTCAGGTAATGTTTTGCTTCACTATGTTGCTGGAAACCTTGCATTGGTCAGAGATTTGTTTTCACTGGCTTGCATTTCCTTGTAGGTGGAGAAATGTCACACTTGTTGATTCTCATTAGAGAAAAATGGTCACTAAAAGAAAACTTCGATTCAAACCTTTGGAAGCCATTTAATATAACTGATTTATTTATAGAATTTATTTTATTTAATAGAATAGATTAAATGAATCTATTCTATTCTACCCCCCCCCCCCCAATAGCTACTCTGCTTTCAAGGGTTTGACTGCACTTTAGTAATTCTGCAATCCAAATATTGTAAGGTTATTTCAATAGTTTTCATGTAGTTTAAACAATTAGTTCTTCAACAGTTTTGTAAACTAATTAGAACCTAAACACTCATTCTAGGAAATTGGCTTTCAATTTGATATGATATGTGCACCCCAGAATACCTCCAGACAGATGACACAGAAGAGTAAGGAAAAATGGCTTTAATAATGAAAGCATTTTCCTACCCGATTAACCTATTCCTAACAAACAGTCGTAAACAGTGCTTCATTGTCTTGATTTTTTCCCCCAGCTGAAATTACCTGCAACGTGTTTGTCTCTTTCAGATGAGTTCCTTCCCTCAAATCCTAGACTGTTTTCTTTTCAAGGGAAGTAAAATAAGAAGCAAGTAAGAAGCAAACCATGCATTGCAAATGTTTACTTTTTCAAAATTTGGTTAAGTTTCCTTCAAAATGAATTATTTTGCAAAATTACCAATTAAATGATTTTATTCTTTTTTCAATAACTGGCCACACATCTATCTAACAAATTCCCTTAGAAAATGTTGCTTTCTTAGAGAAAATAGCCTACGACTTCTGCAAAGACATATTGTATTTGATACGGATTATTCAAACTCTGTGTTTGGGTGAAAAAACAAGAGTAGGGTCTTATCAAGCTGACGGGCATTGGGATTGTTTATTGGCAGGCGAGAGAGATCAACAACAAGCTTCACTTGTCTTTTATTAAATTAGAAAACCTGGAAGCAGATTTTTTTTTCTGGTCTCCCCTAACAAGTAAATGCATTGTACAGTGTGAGCTTTTAGAATAGAATAGAATAGAATAGAATAGAATAGAATAGAATAGAATAGAATAGAATAGAATAGAATAGAATAGAATATTTATTGTTCAGATGCTGATAAATGATGAAAACAACAATTAAGAACATGAATGCAGACAAGAAGAGTAGAGTAGAAAATAAAATCTAAAAAAGAGGATTTCAGTTCATACAGTATGTATTTTATTTACTACAGTAGTATTAAAACAAAATTTGAGTTACTACAACATTTAATTGCCCTTTGGGATAAATAACGTGTTTTTGAATGTAATTAAATTGAATTGAATGTGTGGATGCTTTACTTTGTTGAATTAAAGAGGGCAATTATGTTTTAGACAACAGATCTGTTTAGAGAGCCTTGTAAGGGATGAAAAATGAAAAAGATTGGTATTTCTCAAGGTAACCTTATCTGGCTTTGTCCAAAGTGGTTTTCTCTCAATCATAACTTTGTGTGTCCTTACCATGGTCTCTTTAAGGCTCTATCTCCATCTGTAATGGTCTAATTGGTAAGGACTCTTTAGCCAAAGCAGACGTGAATCAACATTTGCCATTATAAGTGATGTCCAAATAATGCTTGCAGTAAGAAATGAAGTTGCAAAAGGAGTCTAGATGTTTCCTATCATAGTTCCCTTCTTATAGGGAGCTTGTGAAGTCTTTCACTGGCAATGGAGATATGATTAATCACACAATTTTTAGCCTGATGTGATAAAAGCACAACCCCGGGGGGACACGGAGGAACACCATGTAGTGAAGACGTGCTTCTCGAGGCTCCGCAAAAGCAGGGACAAAACATTTATTTTAAAGCACACCCCTATTTATAAATCAGCCTCGCATATGTATATAATGGTGCGCTTCTAATCCCTGGTTCATTTGACACCTTTTTTGGTCGTTTGTTTTAATAACTTTTTGTAGCGGGCTGCGGTCGTCGCCTCGAACCTAGCCAGCGTGCACTAGCTACATAGCGCCCGACCCGGGCCCGAAACGGACTGGTTTGTCACATTTGGGTTGATCCCTTGTCCCCTGCACAGTGGCACTAGGACTGATATTACTGCGGACACGGGTGAGCATAAAAAAGTGTTTTCCGTCCTTGGATGGTCCATTGTGCTAAAGCTAATTATTGGTAGCGCTCGCTCGTGTCGCTGAACTGTGACGTCATCGTTTACGCCAACTTTCTTCGGCACTGTTTGGGACCATTTTCTGTTTTAAAGTACTGCGACTCTTGTAAAATGGACAAGAGGGAAACTAAGGGACCTCGTCAGAGACTTACTGCCGCTGAGTCGGGCTCCAGATCGGGCGCGCTCCGGATGGATGAGACGCCGCTGGAGAGCGATGAGCGTGGATCTGATACACCGCTCAGTGAGGCAACATTCACCAAAGCACTGCAAGGTCTGAAGCAAGACATTTGTGATACTTTTGACTCGAGGATCGACTCTCTTACTCTCACATTAAGGTCAGAAATTCAATCCGTGAAGGCTGAGCTTAATGCTAATATAAACTCCATCCAGTCTCTTGTTGAAACTCAGGGAGCCACAATCAAAGAGCTCGAGGTGTCTGCTACCTCTTGCAGTGATGATTTGACCTACCTGCAGACCTCTGTATCTGTTTTAGCAGAGGAAGTTAAACAACTACAGGCTAAATGTGAGGATCTGGAGGGAAGGTCAAGGCGTAATAATATTCGTCTCATCGGGCTGGCGGAAGGACTGGAACTGCCCAGTTCTAGAGAATTCATCTCACAGCTTCTGCGTGAACTTTTGGGGTTGGAGGATGTGCCGCTTCTGGACCGGGCTCACAGATCTAGCAGGGAAAAGCCTAAAGAAGGAGCTCCACCTCGACCAATTATCATCAGAGTGCATTATTTTCATGTGAAGGAACTGATTCTGCGTCGGGCAGGAGCTGCTGCACCTCTTCTCTATCAGGGCAGGAAAATTTTTATCTTTCCAGACTTTACGTCATCAGTGGCCAAAAAACGCTCACAATTTGGGAATGCCAAACGTCTCCTACACTCGTGCCCTGGCGTTAAGTTTGGTCTGTTCTACCCTGCTGACTTAAGAATCACACTGCCAAATGGATTGCAATGGATTAATTAGATAATACAATTTGATCCACTTATTTTTGTTCCTGCTTTGCACTGGTGGGAGCTTGAGTTCTACTGGGTCCGTGGATGCTTGGGAAGAGGTATCTAGTAGTTAGCAAAAGGGGGTATGCGCGCATCTTGTTTGGGAAGATGCTTCAGCAATCAGGGGTAAGTTCTAACGTTCTTGTTTTGTCGTACTGTTTTTCACATGTTATTTGGTCTTTAAGTGCTATCAATGGGTCATTCTTTACACAGATTGATGGATGTCACAATCTAATTGTGATAATTTACTAAAGGGTCAGGTTTTCAAGTTTTGTAGCTGGAACTGTAAGGGTTTAAATCAACCCATTAAAAGGAGTAAAGTGCTCCATCATTTACAGCATTTGGGTGCTCAAATTGTGTTTTTACAAGAAACCCACTTGAAAATTTCAGATCATTCTAGACTCCGGAAGGGCTGGGTTGGCCAAATGTATCATTCAACTTTTCAAGGTAAATCTCGAGGTGCT
>JAUZNJ010039924.1:0-10554 GCA_034780135.1 Jordanella pulchra | reverse complement strand
ACGCGCTTTGCGGAAACGCCCCCTCCATTACTCGACACACGCCTCGAAGCCTCGGCCCATCTCGTAACATCACTAGTATTTTGGACTCTACCTTCATTAAAATCATCATACTCACCCCTTTCTGGTTCCTGCCTCTGGCTCACCACCTCCACCAAAAACAACCGCTTCCTGACAGTATGTCGAATTGTTTTTTTTTTACAAGACTTTTTTTTCTTTGTCTTTATGGTACTTTTTGCATTAGCATCATGTTTGCACCCTTCACCCACTGTATATTTGACCATTTTCATTTTTTTCCTGAAAAGTATCTTGATCTTTTATCACCAGCTAATTTTGAAAAACCACAGGGCTTTCCACACAACAGTTAAAACTAATGGGTTGAATCAATTATAAAGTCACCTTTCATGACCTATTTTAACGGTTTTACAGATAGAAAGTTAAGTGTATTTGTTAAAATGGAAGATGATTTTAAAAACCATTGGTCAACAGTTGAGACAAAAAAGAGACTAGAATCTATCATCACACTTTGTTTTGATTCATTAGACAACTGAATCAAACCGTATTGAAGGTTTTTGAGTTTAAGTAATAGGAGCATAGTATAATTTTGTGGTATAGAAATGTTGTTGCAGTTTTTTTTAATCAAACATAACATTAGTATTTGACCTGCCAACTATGTGGCTCTTAAAGATAGGACTCATAAAATGTTACAGAAAATGAATTCATACAAATAATACAGATAAACCTATTTCTTTTACAATCCAGATTCTATCTCTTAATCTTCTTTAAGACTGTTACTGTAAAATCACATAATATCCAATCTTAACATAATCTAAATGCCTGTTGATGCATATGTAAAACAGACCAAGAATCACATTAACCACCTTGGCACATTGCAATGATCACAGTTTAAATAAAAAGATATATTTGCAATTTTATATTAATTAACAGTATTTAAATGATGTAATGACAGCCCATGGGGCTATAGTTGGCGCTCTCTGTTCTCTAAAATTATCTATGTGGGGACTGGAAGGAGAACGAGTGTGAGGTTTTCTAAAGGTTTAAACTTCACTTTTCACAGTGGTGATTCACTGGTTTTGCACTTTAACACACTCTGTTTTCACTGGGTTTTCAATATTGTGTTGTTCGGCTCCACCAAGCCTTTAGCTTGGTGCGATGGCCGGAAACAGCCACGGTGCTGCAGGCTTTAGGAGCCTTTCACCTCAACATAGTATTAAGATCCCTGTTGGCGTGGATTTTTCTGTTGAGGAGTGTGGTTTGGCTGTTGGGGAACTTGTCAGATATGAAAGTGTGAAGGCAGCGTCTAGGATGAATATTGCAGTGGTCATGTTTCTGGACTCGATTGACAAGGTGAACAGTGTAGTTGAGAGGGGAATTGTTCTGAGAAATACGCAAACTGCCGTTTTTCCTTTAATGAATCCTGCTAAAAAGATCACCCTGTCTAATTTACCACCAATTGTCACATCATGGTCAGATCATGTCGGCCATGAAAATGCTCCAGGTCGCGCTGAAAATCAGCAAAGTTGAAACACGTTGTTTCTTTCAGAAGACAAGTTTTTATGATTCATAAGAATGATATTGAGGAACTGAGGAACTGATGAAATTTAAGGTTGACGGATTTGATTACACTATTTTTGCGACAACGGAAACCATGAAGTGTTTTGGATGTAACCAGGAGGGACATTCAGTTCGTAATTGCCCTGAAAATGGTCAAAAAGAGACTGTTAAGTTTAACGAAAGTCCAGAACCAAGGCCAGGGACATCAGCTGATGTTATGGGTGGAGCTCCAATGGCAGCTGGGGAAGGAGTTCAGGAAATGAATGATGAGGAAGGAGCTTCAACAGAAGAGCACAAGCAGTCAAATGTTTCAGAAGGTGGCATTGAGGATGTCATTTCTTCTTTTGAAGGGAGTAAAGAGAGTCAAACAACTACACAATAATGTCTACATGAAGAAATGGATGTTGCTGACTTAGTTTACTGTGAAGGAAATGTTTTCAAAGTACCAAACATGAAAATGAAGTCTAAAGGTCCTAGAGGGGTGAAACCTAAAAAAAGTCAGCTAGAAGAAAAGAGTGGAAAAGAAAGTGGTTCAGAGGTTTTATCTGATTCTTATAGTGATAGAGAATGTTCTGATTCCTCTATTCCTGATGCCCAGAGAACTAATGGTTATAGTCTAGAACAGATTAGAAGGTTTTTAGACGTAACAAAAGGAAAACGGGATGTGGTTGTAGATGATTTTTTTCCCAAATAGAAATTTGTTTGTTGACTCAGTTAAATGTTTAATGAGACAAAGGACTTCTGATGGGTTAAAGGACACTGAAGTATATAAACTTCCAAAACTGGTGCAAAAAGTCAGAGCTCAAAATAAGGGAGCAACATGAAAGTTGAAAAACGGCTGATTAAACGCTGTTTTCTCTTTCCTCTTTGTGTCATTTTGGTGTGATCATGAGTAGTTCAAAAATATCATCTTTAAACCTTAATGGTGCAAGAGATGTGTAAAAGAGCACTGTGTATTTTAAACTTTTAAATTCTAAATTCATTGGTATAGCTTTTGCTCAAGAGACTCATAGTACTTTTGATAATGAGGTTGATTGGAAGAAAGAATGGGATGGAAATTTTGTTCTGAGTCATAAAACCTCACTAAGTGCAGGTGTTGCTATTCTTTTCTCAAGGAATTTTCTTCAAGTTTCTATTGAAACTGAATATGTTCTATCTGAAAGATTGTTAAAGTTATTAAGTATGAAAACAAAAAAAGCTGATTTTATTGAATATTTATGCGTTGTCAGTGAACTTTGTGTATTTTTAGAAAAGCTAGCAAATTTCTAAATTGTGTGTCAACAGACTACTTAATTTTGGGAGGTGATTTTAATTGTACAAAAGATGATTTAGATAGAAATAATTTGGAGCCACATATACAATCAAGGAGGATATTGAACCGTATTATTGAAACTTTTGATTTAGCTGATGTATGGCGTTTTAAAAATGAAGCAATAAGGCAATACTCCTGGGCTCATTGAAAAGAGAATTATATAACTTTGGCAAGATAAGTTAGGTTTTATTGTTTTGGGCATCATTTACAAATTTTCAGATCATGCACTATGTGTACAGTGGGTTTTTCTGATCACTGTATGGTCATAGGTAATGTGTTTATAAATAATTTAAGACTTAAAAGTGTATATTGGCATTTCAATACTGTTTTGTTAAATGATGGTTGTTTTAAAAAAGGTTTGTCTTTTTTTTGGAAACAGTGGAGACTCATGAAATGTCAGTTTACGTCTGTACAGCAGTGGTGGGACATTGGCAAGATTAAAATTCAGCAGTTATGTAGTCAATACACATACAATGTTACAAGAGAGATGGTGAAATCCATTGAAGAATTAGAGACTGAAATTGTGGAACTCCAGAGTTTTTGTGAGTCCACAGGAAATCGAGGCCATATTCAGGCACTCAAATGAAAACAAGCTGTTTTGGCTGATCTGCTTGTGCTTAGAGCACAGGAAGCTCTGGTACGTTCACGTTTTCAAAATATCTTGGAAATGGATGCTCCCTCGAAATTTTTCTTAGGCTTGGAGAAGAAAAATGGACAAAATCGTCTCATCCATTGCATTCGTTCTGAAGATGGCAAAGAATTGACGGATCACACTAAACTGCAGAAAAGAGCTGTGGACTTTTTTTAACATTATATGCCAATGATTTTAGAGAAGACTCTGTGGTGACAGAAGAATTTCTTAACGACTTGCCAAAGGTGTCAGAACAAGACAATGTATGTTTGGAGCATGCTCTAACGTTAGAAGAACTGCAGGAGGCATTGCTGAGCATGGAAAATGGCAAAGCTCCTTGAAAAGATGGCTTGCCTGTGGAGTTTTATAAGTCGTGTTGGCCAGTGTTGGCTGAAGATGTTTTGGAAGTCCTCAAAAACAGTGTGGCAAGGGGAATGTTACCCCTTAGCTGTCGCAGGGCAGTGCTCACTCTTATTCCTAAGAAAGGTGATCTTTATGAAATAAAGGACTGGAGACCTGTCAGTCTTTTGTGTGCTGAAGGTTCTGGCATGTAGATTGAGAAAAGTGATTGATCAAGTTGTACATGTTGATCTGTCTTATTGCATTCCCGGCAGATCAATAAGGGATAACATTAATTTAATTCGAGATTATTTGGACATCTCTAATTCATTGGATTTAAACTTTGGTTTGATTTCTATTGACCAAGAAAAGGCTTTTGATCGAGTGGAGCACCAATATTTATGGAAGCGTCTGAAGGCTTTTGGTTTCTCCTATGGGTTCATTGCCATCATTAAAACCCTCTACTGTGACATTGAAAGTGTATTGAAAGTCAATGGTGGTCTGAGTGTGCCTTTTAATGTAGAGAGGTATTCGCCAAGGTTGTGCAATGTCAGGAATATTGTATTCAATGAGCATTGAACCCTTGTTATGTGAAATCAGGAAAAGGTTACAGGGGGTGACATTAAATGAAGTTTCTTTACTGTTTCAACTTTCTGCATATGTAGATGATATTATTGTAGCAATTACAAAAGAGTCAGATGTTTTTAATTTAATTGAAATTATTGAGCTGTTTGGTAAGATTCCTTCTTCCAAAGTTAATTGGAACAAGAGTAAAGCTTTGGTAGTTGGTAAGTGGACAAAACAAGAACCTAAATTACCTGAAAATGTAAGGTGGTCAAAAAATGGTTTTAAATATTTGGGTGTTTATTTGGGGGATCAAATAGAGTTAATGAAAAATTGAGAAGGCTTTATTGATCTGATGGAGGACAAATTAAAGAAATGGCACTGGTTATTGCCCCAATGCTCTTACAGAGGGCGCACACTAATTATTAATAATTTGGTTGCTTCAATTTTGTGGCATCACTTATCTGTTCTAGAACCCCCGTCAGTTCTTCTGGTAAAATTACAGACTATTATTTTAAATTTCTTTTGGGACAGGTTACATTGGGTCCCCTCATAGTGTTTTGTTTTTACCAAAGAAAGAATGTGGGCAGGGTTTAATTCATTTAGAAAGTAGAAAAGCAGCCTTTAGACTGCAGTTTTTACAGAGGTTTTTATATGGCGATCAAAACTTGTTGTGGAGACAAGTTACAGAATGTCTTTTTTCAAAAGTTGGTAATTTAGATTTTGGTAAAACTTTATTTGTTGTTAACTTTTCAAAATACAGTGTAAGGTGTTTGTCATCTTTTTATGTTAGCGTTCTTAAATCCTGGAACCTCATGGAAACAAAGAGAGTTGGAACATCAACATCTTTACATTGGTTATTACTTGAACCAGTCCTCAAAGGATCTCATTTGGGTTCAGCTTGGGACAACAATGGCTATGATTCTTGAACTGGTGATGAAAAGGGGGGTGGTTACATTGAAACATCTGCTCCAACTTGTTGTTACTGAAATGGAAGATGTTGTTTCTCTGGCTCGAAGATTGGAGATTCACTCTTTAAGAACTGTAGGTATTATGTTGGCAACATTTAAGCGGATGTTATCAGAAGACGATAAACGACTCATAAAAGGATGGTTTGATGGACTTCTAATACCTGATAAAGCAGATCCCTTCTTTAAGTTGTGTTTTAAGCCACAATTGAAAGATCTTGAATGTCCTGGACCTTTTTTAGACAAAGGAAGAAATGAATGGACACTTTTTGATTCTGTGAATGGTAAGATCATACAGTATATATGAAATGTGTAAAGGCTTTGAACAAAGTAAAACTGAAGGACACAAAAGATACTCCTTGAAGAGATTTCTTCAAAGCTGGTTTTGAGGTTCAGCCTGTATGGAGATTAATGTATAAGGCACCATTGACTAAAATTGTGATTTACAATGGAGAATTTTGCATGGTATTATTGAAGTTAATGCTTTTGTTTCTATTATTAATCCTGTTGTGTCAGATAAATGTCCATTTTGTTTATTAAGAGAAACTATCTTTCACTGTTTTGTTCAATGTTCTAGGATAATGGCTTTATTTACACTGTTAAGACATATGTGGAATCAGTTTGGGGAAAGCTTTACAGAACAGTCTTTCTATTTTTGGTTTCTCATATGGTAAAAGAAAAAAGAACATTGAACAGCTGTTTTTTCTTGGTCAAGCAAAGCTTGCAATATATTTGAGTAGGAAATTTAAATTGAATAATGAACGGAATACTGATTGTGTAAAACTCTTTAAAAGCCTGGTTAAAGCAAGAGTGATGTTAGAATACAAATATTATTTAAAAATGGATTAACTAAATATTTTTCTGAATATTTGGGATTATGAAGGTGTTTTATTTACTTTAAATAATTCTGAGTTTTACCTTACGAATGTGCTAATTTGAAGTTATGTTGGATGTTTCCTATGTATCATAACTGGTTAAATATATATATTTTTTTAAATCAAATCTCTCTCTCTCTCTCCCTCGGTCTATATATATATATATATATGATATAAATACCCCTAGAATCCAAACATTTTATGAGTGTATAAAAACAAAAGCTATACTAATTACCAGGTAGGAGGCAACTTTGTACATTTAAAACATTTAAGATTTTAACAATATCATTTTCCAGAATAGAAAAACCTTCAACTATCCTTTGACTAATGCTGTATTTATTTGCCACAACGTTGTGTAAAAAAGTTGAGGAAATGGAAGGAGTTTTGCATCCTTATATGTGGCTCTAAACCCATGCAGCTCACCTGACCTCTCTGCCCTGGGACATCACAGTTCGTCTTCCTCTATCATTCTGCTCCTCGTCACCCCCCACTCCCTCCCACACTTAATCACAAACACAAAGTAAACCCCATGCACTCTATAAATTAATCTGCCTCCCAGCTCACCCGATTGTCTGAAATGCATGCGTATGTGTGAGCGTGCGTCTACAAATCCTTGACACTGCAGAAAATTATTTCCCCCCCAAGAATAACTCAAGTCATCCCTGCACTCATGGCGATAAACTTTACGCCAGTTAATTACAAATATATGGAAGGATTAGCTGGGCCAATTATTATTATTATCACTGGGAAATTTATGATTAGTGTCACCAAGTGTTGTATGAAAAAAGCAACCAAAGCCTGAATTAATTTGAGCTGTTTGTTTATTGTGACAGCAGGATGAAGACCAAGCACTCCTCATGGCATAACCTTGAGGGTTCAAGAAATGCAGAGCCTTGCTTTCCTGGAGTTTTATTCATCCCACAGATGAGAGCTGAGAGTTTTAAATCCGCTGGGGGTTAAAGTAATGATTTCTGAGTGTTAAACTTGTCTTGCCTGTAACAGCACTCATGCTCTCATCTGCTTCTTTCACACTCATCAGAGACGTACCTGACTGAAAAGTCACTTTCCTCATTGACTGCAGCCAGTGATGGCTAGTGAGGCATATATTGGCAAGTGGTAATCAAGCATGTGATTGGCTGGAAATTAAACCTGGAACTAAGTAGATTTCTTTCTATTTAAACTTTGCCTAAATGAGAGTCCAGAACGAAAAAATGCCAGGACCAAGGCACTAAGTGATGATGTGCATTATTTAATTGTAAATTCAGTCGGTATTTAATACTTTATCGTCATGTCACTTAATATTATGTTTCGCTCTCTGCTCGTGTTCTAGGTTTGCAGTGGTTTGGAGGGACTTGTTTCCTTTCCTGCCCCTTCTGCCTCTGCCTCAGGTGTTTCTGTTTGCTTGTATCCCTTCAGGATTTACCAGTGACCATGTCTATCTAATCAACATATGCACATAAAGAGGGCTGGTGTGCAGAAGTGTGCACTGTCCTGCTACTGACTGATCATTCATGCTCCGGAGGAACATTAGACACGGTTCTTGACACCATCGCTTGGGCTCTCTGTTGGTTTGTTTGTTTGTTTGATCTACACTTCAACTCATCATGCGGTTATTTTCTTTGGTTGTTAAAGCTTGATTTTGCTTTAACTTACTACTTATCTTTTCGTTGCTGTTCACGAGCCAGAGTGGTAACAATAATAATTCCCAAGCTTGTCTAGCATCTGGAGATGTAGCAAAGCTACATCTTATGGGCTATATGCATGCTTAATGTAATTCTTTGGTTATTAGGGATTTATCACTTTTTCAGTGTAGAGAATAAATAAATGTGTGCAGAACTCACATATTAAGCCTCTTAGCATGTAGACTGTATGTTTTTAGATGTTCCAGTAACATTTTGTTGAGGTAAAGTTTATAGTACTGAATATAGAGTTTAAGAATGGAGCCATTTTCTTCAAATATGATTGTGCACCAATGCTCAAAACAAGGTCCTGTTTAGCATGGAGGAACCCTACAGGCCACGTGATGTCATCCAACATGAATGACCTACTAAATGCACCTCTTGAATAAATATATTCCCATATTCAAACTTTTGTATCCTATCGATAGCCTCTCATATGGTGTCAATACTTTAGTATCAGCAGAGGGTTGGTAAATGACATTAATACCCTTACATTAAAACTGGATGTCTTTAAAGGTAATTTGTATGTGTAGATAAGTAACTCAATTTAGACATGATATATGCTGGTTTCATCAAATCTGGCTAGGTTAAAACTATAAAATATATACATATTCATTAACAAAACTGTAATCGATGCCTCTTAAATCAAATGCAGCACAGAGAAGAGAAGTCTTATCATATTTGCCCCTTCATTTATTTTATAACTACAATTCAGTTAAACCAATCATTTTTACAGCTTAGGCATCCACATTGACATGTAGTGCAAAATCATTTTAATATTTACAGTATTTACAAATATTGAAACTTTTTCATACATAGTTTTTTTTTTTTTTTGTATGCCATAATCGTTCCGGTCATTAAATTTTTATAAGGGCATTCCAAAAATTATTCATTTTATTATAAATGTCCACTCCAAGATTTGTGCTTTTTAAAGACCTAGATTCTGTTAAGGTTACAGGGACTTTCTCCTTTTTTTAAACCTGTTCAAATGGTCTCTGATTATATTTTGCTTTTTATCACAATCTATTTTATCATGAAATTTTAATCAAATGCGGGTTTAAATCCACTTCAAATGTTATAGAAAATTTCAAGAACTTTTTTTTTATTAAAACACAATAAATAAAAACTTTGTATGACTTGCACACCAATAAGTTAAATGTGGCATGATCATCATTACAAAAGTGTGTAATCCTTAATGGTTAAGAAATAATTTATCTTTGTTTTTTTTTTTTTTACACAGCTTTAGATTTTATCATTTTCCTTTTTGTAAATTATATATATGATTTCAAATGGATATTTTCCCAATAATAACTCCTATAGATTTTGTTGCCCTGATCTTTTCCACCCCATCTATTCTTTACATCCTATAAATATTTGTTCTGTTGCTAATTAGATATTGTACATTTATTTTGTATGAGACCTACTTTGTTTTGATGAAACAAATTGTTACGTTTTTTAAGTTTATTATTTATTACCACCATTGCTTCAAAAATCTTACATTGTGAATAAAGTCATGTTCTATCTTTTACAGATAAAATACTTTGTAATGAATCTCATGCTTTTGTAAAATCCTGAAAACCATATTCCTTGAGATACGTATTTTCTTTTTGCAGTAATTTAACCAGTCCTCTAGCAAATATCTTTTCTAAAATTTCTGAAAAACTGTGGAGACAAAGATACAAGCTAATTGTATAATTTGAAAAATTGTATTCAATGCCCATTTTCGTTCAACTAATTCTATTCATTGAGGGAAAATTGTTGTTAGTGACAAGTCACAGATATGAGTCCAGTTATGTGTTTTACCAATCGTCATGTTTAACCCTTCATACTTATTAACCATTCTCTTTTTTCCCCCTTTTTCCACATTATCAAAAAGAACGCTTTTTAAATAATTCACTACTGTATTATGATTGGTTTTATGTTTTGATTGGTTTTTAATAAAGGTTCTATTCTGCTAGAATAGAACCTATATTTGTAAATTATATGGAACACCCAACTTTAATTTTTTTCTTATTATACATTTCTGCACTTTTCTTAACAAGATATTTTGGATATACATTTTTCATCTTATTACCTTTTGTAACACAGCTTATTATGCCACATGCATACTTTGTGTTGTTGTGATGTCATTTAGTTTTTCACTTTAAGGGGAGCCAGTGGCTGCCCACCCAATATATTTTCTTTTTTTTGCATCAAGATTTTTAAATTGTCAGGAATAGGGTTAGGTGAGTAGGTGAGGTAGTTTGCCAGGAGACCCAGATGAGGTGATGATGAAGGTTTATTAAACTAACGGAAGAATAGGACTCTGGACACCAGACAGAAGACTATAGACTCTAGACCAGGACAACTAGGGGCATTAAATACACAGAGGGTGATCACAGAAACGAGACACACCTGGGAACTAATCTAGGGGAGACAGAAACAGCACAGAGACTCAGGCACACAGAGAACTTGGAAAATAAACAGAAAAGACACAGACCATCATAACTTAAAATAAAAAAACAAAACTTACATACTTGTGGCTATCAACTTTTTGTTTTTTTTGGTACTTATCAGATTCATCACTACTCCCAGGCCCGAAACCTGGGAGTAGTGATGGACTCTGACCTGAACC